>JAYDZE010210976.1:0-59461 GCA_034509125.1 Monilaria moniliformis
ATATATATATATATATATATATATGTTTTTCTTATTTTATAGTAATGATGTGTTGCTATGATGCAGATTGATGAACTACTACTAAATGGATGCAAATCAATTGTTTGCACTGGTCATTCACTAGGAGGAGCCCTTGCATCCCTTTCAGCCCTTTGGCTCCTCTCCACTATTCAGACTAATTCACCTTCCATTCAAGTGTTATGCATCACATTTGGTTCACCGATGCTCGGAAACGAATCATTCACCCAAGCGATCCTCCAAGAGAGATGGGGTGGCAACTTCTGCCATGTCGTCGGGCAGCATGACATCGTACCACGAATGCTCTTTGCTCCAGCAACTCCAATCATGGATGAGCTCCGCGTCCTGTTCCATTTCTGGCAGTTGTCAATGGCTTCACCGTCTCTTGGTCAGCTTGCCTCCCAGTTGTCCTATGAGGACATAGTCGAGGTGTTCAGGTTGGTGCTGACTTGTGCTGAGAAGAGATGTGGAGAAGTTGAAAACCAAGAAGGAAGCGTGTTCTGGCCATTTGGGGGCTACTTGTTCTGTACTGATAATGGCGCGGTTTGCTTGGATAACAGAGTGGCTATAGTCAAGTTGCTATACTTGATGATGTTGAAGGGCTCTGCTGTATCCTATATAGAGGATCATCTCAAGTACGGGATATACGTTGGACGAGTTTGTTTGCACTATCTACGGAAAAGGAGCTTGACAGACGTCTCCTTTTCTGAGTCGAGCAGTGAAGCTGGGATTGCATTGGCGTTGCGTTCATCAGGAATTGAGTTTCAGGTGATAATATTTTGATCATATAAAAGATTATTTAAAAACCTCTTTGATGTCTACTTACTAGTTTCTCTGTTTGGTTCTTACAGGAAGCGATCTATGGTACAGCCAAGAGCTGTCTAGCTATGGCACGCCATATTGGATGCAAGCGCAACCTCAACAATGCTAAGATGGCTGTTTCATTGGCCAAAGTCAATCCTCTGAGGGCTCAGATAGAGTGGTACAAGAAATATTGTGACGAGTCTGATGATCAGATGGGATACTACAACGCTTTCAAGCAAAGAAACACAAGGAGCGGGTCGAGAGTGAACTTGAACCGTGTTAGGCTTGGAAACTTTTGGGATGAAGTGATCCATCTATTGGAGACGAATCAACTCACTCACGACTTTCACAAGCTGACAAAGTATGTCAACGCATCTCATGTCTACCAACTCCTTGTCGAACCTTTGGATATTGCTGAGTATTACAGAACATGTATGCACGAGAGGAAAGGCCACTACATTGAGCACGGCAGGAAGAAGAGGTTCAAGATTTTCGATAAGTGGTGGAGGGACAGAAAAGTTGGAGACGAGGAAAGCAACCCGAGAAGCAGGTTTGCTAGTCTGACTCAAGACTCATGCTTCTGGGCTCGAGTAGAGGAAGCAAGAGAGGGCGTGCTTCACCTCACTGGTGAGAGGGATTCAGGGAGGCGGTCGGTTTTGTTGGACAAGATTGTGAAGTTCGAAGAATATGCACGAGGCATGATTGAAAGGAAGGAGGTGTCTGTAGATATCTTTGCAAAGAACTCAAGTTACAGCTTGTTTACAGAGGAATGGGAAGAGCTGAAATCGCGGCTGCAACTGCTGCCTCCTCGATTTCCAGTTTCTCAAGAAGCAACAATGCAAGATATGTGTATAGAAGCTGAGAATACTTATACTGTGAGGTTCTCATGATGGGAGACTGGTTCTATCTTCTATGAGTCAAGAAACCTGCAGCATTCTCTTCTAGTCTATCTGTATTGCTGTCTGTGCCAACTGTCTAAGGCATAGACTTTCCTTTTATAGTTAGTATCTATCTAGTTGAGAAACTAAAATGCAATATAATTGTGTATATAGTTTTCTGGAGTGAGCAAAACCATGTCAACTTGTATCAAACCTTTCTATTGGTCATGTCTATGTTTTTAACTGGACATTTTCTTGCATCAACAAGCCACCACAGCATAGTGAAGCTCAAGGCAACACCACTAGTGCAAGGTTGAAGTTAATCCCAAGCAATGGGAAAGTAAGTTGGCAAAACGAAGACTGAGCAGGTGTCCCAGAAGATTGCAGCCATAATTAGGTGAAAAATAGAGAATTATATATTGTACTTCAAACGATATCAATATTAGGCTCAATTTATAGAGAAAATTAAAATATGAATTCTGATATACTTTTTTGTCAATAATTATCTACTCTATTATCTATTTAAATTTTAGATAAAAATTCATTTGTCTAATAATATCATGCCGTTGCATAAGTTTTTTTTTAAACACACTACAAGTGAGGGGTTAGACGGACCCTCAACCTATATATATCAATAACCAATATTAGATGTTTCATACACAGAACAAGCCCAAAAGTGACTTGTTCCCAAACACGAAACACAAGATACAAGATGTCAAGCCCATACAACAGGCCGAGCAATGAAGATCCTAAAAGGAAAGTCCAACAATAGCAACTTAGCGAGGCGAACACTTTGCGTGCCAACCTCAAACCTATGCAAGGGAGACCGAATAAACAAGACATATACATGGGTGGCTCAAAAATGGCTAAGCTCAAAGAGAACGAAATGATAACATAACATACACATAAGCAAAGAATTACAAAAGTACTTGAAATGATATTATCCTCATAGTTACCACAAATGTCAATATTTTTTTTTATAATTACCGCAAAGGTGTAACCTCTATAGTATAGTTACTCTTTTGTAGTTCACTCAAATTTAAATATACCATTTATAAAAAAATTCAAAAAAGGAAAAAAAATGCAAAAAAACAAAACAACAACGAAAAAACCAAGAAAAGGAAAACAATAATAAACGAAAAAAACAAAGAAAATGGCTTTAAAAAAATTGTTGGTGCTGGATTTCGGGTTCCATAAGGTCGCCATCCGTTGGGCTATGTTGAGCTTTTGTAATTGTATTTTATAGGAAGCGAAAATAAAGGGAAAATTAATTACAAAAGCTTGCGGGCTAGCTCACCCGCTTTTCCTCCACCAAGTGACGCCTGTCCCGCAATGCCTCCCGCGGCCGTCTTTTCCTGGAGGGATAGACCAAGTTGCCCGCGCTGTGGATGCTCTAATCTTCCAAACAATTCATAAGTTGTTTTAAAGAATTTATAATCTCAGCCAAACACCCCCTAAATCAAATTGGGATAACAGACAAGACGATTTATAATGGTCCATAATTTAATAGGAATGTAATCCCAGTTAAGCCCATCGAGATTCCCTAAGGTTTACACCACGTTTAGACCTATCATCTCTTCAACGATTGACACTACATGATTTTCAGACCGGCACAAGAACTAGCTTACTCAGAACCTGCGTTCGAATAGCATACAAACGAGCTTATTCACATCATGCTTTCGACTAGCACACAAACTAGCTTACTCACAACCATCAACACTACTACTTCACTCGATGCAAGTTTGTGCTTAATGAGGTAGACTTTCTTTCCTCCAGTTGCTTCCACCACTGAATCTGATATGTACATTTTGAGTATGCCAACTCAATGCGCCTTCTGTCAGGTTCGCATGGATTTAGACTCAACCTTATTAGATGGGACTCTTTACTTGTGAACACATACTAACTAACTTAGTAAGTCAGACATTGATACACAATGGCATAGTCTCATGCTAACTTGGGCTTCTTAGTGTCGCTCACCTTGTATTTCTGTTTCTTTTCTCCTTGAACTGGATGTCTTCAAAGTTTAGCCTTGGTTCTAAGCTCATTAACAATTCAACTTGCTAACCTGTAGTATCTTGCTTAATATTTTTGGGATCTAACCAAAACGGCTTTCATATTCCAATAGGTGTCCACGTGTAGAAACAACTTGATCTTTAACTTCCATGTTGCTCCATCTGATGTGGACTTTAGTTGCTCTGTCGGGTTTGGATGCTTGTCCACCACATATAATTTACCATTTTAGTCGGTAGAGTAAAATGTAAAATATTCACAATATTCTTTGTTTTTCCATTTCTGAAAGGTTTTGATCATTTCTGGGCTATATAATTTGAAATAGTACTATATAGTTTGATATGGCATATTAGATAGTTAAAAATAAGTATGATCTCGACCTGAAAATCAAGCATCTCTCCAGTAGACAGTCGACCTACCTAAATAAAGTTTTAAAAGAATTTATTATGGGTCTCTCATCCACTTGGCTACCTAATAATTGTCTTGTCACTTGATATGGATATGAAGTTTCTTACTTATGTGACCTACTAACAATTTTAAGAAAACTAAAATAACATCTAAACAGTATTTTTGTTTAGCCTTTTGTTAGTGCCATGCAAAAATATTAGGTTTAAGTAAAATATGATTAATTCACAAATTAAGGAGTATTGTAATAATAATAATAATAATAATAATAATAATAATAATAATAATAATAATGAATATTATTTAAATTTTAATTTTAATAAGTATTTTTCATTTTTACAATAAATAATAGATTTTTATTAGTTCACTTAAATAATTTGATTCCGTTCTACTATTGACCTAGCTACCGAAATTAATTGAAAAATCACCAAACAAGAGTATTCATTTTCTTTTGACTTGGGCAAACAATATTATTCCTAAGAAGAAGACCTGAAGGAAATCATTGTTCTTCAACTTGTATCCCTTTTCTATCTGTCAAGATTCTTGAGATTGCAAAGGTATAATATTTTCAGGCAGGACGAAAGCAAGGAATTAATCAGGCAAATTTTTGCTCCACAATGATGCTTTTAGATCTCATGCAAGAAAAGGCAAGAATCAATTCAACTGTGGCATTACTATTCAAGCCTTGAATCTCAAGCAAAATATACCGCTTAAAAGATTCCACTTTTACTTCCAATCAAAACTATCCAAAGCCATGCAATTGCATTTTGTTAAAAAGCTCGTTTTGGTAGATTGAAACCCACAACACATAAAGTAGAGCCAAAAAAGATATGGAGAGAGGGAAAAAGTCGATATTTTTGATAGTTTTTGTGGTGTTGGTTGCGTCATGTGCAGGGTGTGATGATCAGCAATTAAAGTGGAGGAGATGGGGGCCTTCATGTAGCAGCCCATCATCATCATCATCAATCAAGAAATTCGGGCAATCAATCATTTTCCCATTATACGGCAACGTTTATCCCAATGGGTAAGCAGAGTTTTATTCTCTAATAATTCCAAAATTTGTCTATTTTGTGTTGCAATTGCAAATGCTATAGATAATTGAGATTCTTGTTTGCTGAGAAACATGCTGTGTGGTGGATGACTAAATGTGTATTTAGTAGTGGCTAAAATCACGATAGTAGAATTTGGGGAATTTTGGATAATTTGAGTGAGCAGAGTGTTGATTCGTTGCAGGTTTTATTTTGTTCAAGTATATCTGGGATATCCTCCAAGACCCTACTTTCTTGATCCTGATACAGGAAGTGATCTAACATGGCTTCAATGCGATGCCCCCTGTGTTCGTTGCACCACGGTGAGTTTGACTCCTCTAGTTTTGCAGCATATTACGATTTTTTTTACGCATAATGCAGGATGATGTTCTTGCATTTTAAAGGGGGAGGCAGTGGAAAAGTTTCTAGGGTAAGAAGAAATCATTATTAGGCTGGAGAAGAGAGTGAAAAGATGAAATAAACTAATTGCTTTTAAATCAGAATTACAAATCTTATAGCAGTTTGTACCAACTTAGCTTGTTCCTATTATTTGTAGATTTAAGAACATATTTTTATCAGTTTTGCTGTGATTCTTGAATCCGAATTTGATGGAAACTGCTTTTTAGTTTTTAAGGTTTTTGATCATTTAAAAGAAACTGGTGATCACAAGGTTCAAACAATTGGTTTATGTGAAGAGAATATTCTAGATAGCATGCTTAACTCCTAATTTTGTTTGTTACTAATATCTCATGTCTAATGTCGATACTTCATCAACTTTACTCTCTTTCTTTGCATTCAGTTCACTACAATGTATACTCATTCAGAGTGTGATCTCGTCGTATAATTTCAAATCTTTTTAGGGGTTTCACCCACTTTATCGACCAAGCAATGATCTCGTTGTCTGCAAAGATCCCCTTTGTGCCTCTCTTCACTCGAGCGATTATAAATGTGACACTCCAGAACAATGTGATTATGAAGTTGAGTACGCAGATGGAGGTTCATCTCTGGGTGTTCTTGTCAATGATTTCTTCACTCTCAATCTCACCACTGGAGTTCGGATGAGTCCTCGTTTGACCGTTGGGTTAGTCGTCTGTCTAATTCTTTGTCTCATCTGATTATGATGCGTTTGATTTGACTGCTTGATGAACAGTGATGTAAGAATTCTATATCTAAGATTCAAGGTTATATGTATTATCTTGTTGATGGTAGTCACATCTGCATTATTATTATACAAAGAAATTTGTTAACTTGTGTTATTTTGAGCAGATGTGGGTACGACCAATTACCCGGGGCGTCTGACCACCCCTTGGATGGAGTGTTCGGCCTAGGGAGAGGGAAATCCAGCATTGTGTCGCAGCTCCGCGATCAGGGAGTTGTAAAGAACATCATTGGCCACTGCTTAGGTGGGCAAGGGGGGTTTCTTTTCTTGGGAGAAGATGTGTACGATCCTTCGCGCATCACATGGACACCAATGTCACGTGATCACACGTAAGTAGTACTTAGATCAACACTTTGTTTTGGGGCCTTTATAATTTCTGCACCAGAAATTGCTTCAACTCGTAGTTTTCTTTCTTGATTGATGATTGAGAGCAGAAAGCACTATGCAGCTGGATCGGCAGAGCTTCGTTTTTCCGGGAGAAGCACAGGCTTCAAGAACCTAGATGTGATTTTCGACAGTGGGAGCTCCTACAGCTACTTCACTTCTCAGATTTACCATGCTATTATCACTTTGGTGAGTATCAAGAAAGCTAGAACCTCACTCTGTGATTTGTAGCACAACGTTGTTATAAGAATGATGCATCGTCGTGGCTTTGTAGATACACAAAGAATTAAGTGGGAAGTCTCTGAAAGAAGCAACTGATGACCACACCCTCCCATTCTGTTGGAGAGGCAAGAAGCCTTTCAAGAGCACGCGAGACGTGAGGAAGTACTTCAAATCTCTAGCATTTATCTTTTCCAGTGGCTGGCGAAGTAAATCTCAGTTCGAGATCCCCCCGGAAGGATACCTCATCATCTCCGTAAGATCTCCTATCCCATTCTTGCAGACATATGTTTTCCGATATCTTATTGAACGAACTGTTGAAACCTGAACATGCAGTCGAAGGGCAACGCGTGCTTGGGAATTCTAAATGGAACTGATGTGGGTTTGAACAATGTGAACATGATTGGAGGTAAAGACAAACAGCTTGATCATCACCATCCAATTGTAAAACATAATCAATCATGCACCCTTCATTTTCTGTTGCAGATATCTCAATGCAGGATAAATTGTTGGTCTATGACAACGAGAAGCAATCGATAGGTTGGGCTGCTGCCAACTGCGAGCAGCACCCGAGGTCGAGTTCCATATAGATGTTATACTATCTTTGATTCATGTGTACATATAAATTTCGAATAGGGTGAAGGGAACGACAACATTACATTATCTATATTACATAATGTTAATACTAGAGTGCAATGCTTCTCTCTCTTGATTCTCTTGGTCTTTTGAGTATAAGATATGCTACTACAGTGCTACTTTTAGATAAAGCTTTTACTCATAAATACTAAGAATTTACACAAGAATATGTACAGAGGGATTTACTTGTACTAAACCAGATATTATTCTCTTGTGACTCGTTGCATGAATGCTACATTCTAAAACATACAAAAGAAAAAATGAATATATAAGCTATAACATATTCAAATAGTCTTCTTCAAACCACACAAGAATATCCCTACTTGCACCATAACCTAAACTGCCCCTTCAACCCGACCCCCAGCCATCCACCACCCCATCACATCTAGCTCGCCATGGGAACCCTAGATCGAGTTTCAGATTATCTTCTCCGATCCCATCAAATTCAAGAACCCGAGGTTCTTCAACGTGCATAGATAGCTTCTAGGGCCTTTTCTTTTTCAGGTGGTGAGGCGAATGAATCATAGATAGTTTAGAAGGGCTTCTGCATGAAAGCATACATGTCCGAGAAGAAGAACTGGTCATTATACTGCATTTGGGGATTGGAAATGTTATCTTGAAATCCAGCATCCATGAAGTTGAGCTGCGTATCTAGATAAGTATCCAACTCGCTCCACTTGGGCTGGCTCTCCACCTCCTTATCGCACAGAAACTCAGGCGACGATGACCGAACGTGCTCCGAGCTACTGGAGTCGGTAGCATGCCACTTTGGCATCGACTCCGACGTCTCCAAATGCTGCTGCTGTTGCTGCATATACTCATTCATCATCGGCGCCGCCATCACATTCGGTTTCTGATCCTCGCTGTCCGAGAACTGCACTTCCTTCTCATCCACATTGTAGTGTTTCTCAAGAGTCCTTTTCTTGTTGTATATTCGGCACAACACCCAATCGTCAAGCTGCAACATCGCAAAAATAGTTATAATCCGTGATTTCATAAATTGATTTGAAAGAAAAGAACAGAGAGTTAATAATAGTATATTATTACCCTCAAATTACTGCGCTTGCCGGCGGAGCGATCGACATTAGCGAGACGGTACTCGTGCATAATCCAATTGGTTTTGACTCCTTTGGGAGCTTTTCCAGCGTAGAAAACCAGTGCTTTCTTGATTCCCAGAGTTTTGGGCTTCCCCACCGGCTTATCGGCGCCAGTCGCCTTCCAGTAACCGGTTCCCGCAGCCCGGTTCGGCCGCGACCCGTTCGGGTATTTCCGGTCCCTTGGAGAGAAGAAATACCACTCCTTTTCACCGTACAGCGCCATTTCTGTTCATCAATTAACCATCACATCATTAGAAATACTAATCCCAATCAATTGATTTACTCGTTTACTTTTAGGGGAAATTTCACATCGGAAAAAGAATGATCGATTTTTCGAAAAACCTAGAAACAAATTTCCTAATTTGGTTCGGAAATTGAGAAACTTTTCAGCATGAAACAGAGAAAAATTGGAAGAAGAAATCATACCTGGTAGCTGCCATGGATCGAATTTGTAAAGATCGATCTCGGCGACGATGGGAACGGAAATCGGCTGGCCGGCGCACTTCCGGCAGAGATAATGCACGACGAGCTCGTCGTCGGTGGGATGGAACCTGAATCCCGCCGGCAAATTCAACTGCTGCTCACCGCCCTTCATTCACTTTCCAAATTCAGTAAAATCTTATCCTAAAATCTGGAAAATTCAACGCTTGTTGTTGGTTGAGTAGACTTGTGTTCGGCTGCTGCTTCGCTTTGAAAACGAGGAATGGAAGGTTGGAGCGCGTATATATATACACAGCTCACAAAGGGATTCTGTGTATCTGATTATTATACTCACGTGGGTCATTGTACCTGTTCCGAATTATTATTATTTTTAACTTAAACGTGCTTTAGTGGGGTCTGTGTCTTTCTCTCTCCTCTTTCTGTACGTGCAACTTCTCATTTCGCCCAAAAATTCTTTATTACAGGGTGAAATTTTATTTTATTTTTACTTAATTAAAGGTACATTTAATATACCTGAATTGTAATTTTAACTTACTGCTACTGGTAAAAGTTACAATATTAACAATAATAATGATTGTACCGAAGCGAGGGGATTATAATTTATTACATTTTCAAAGTATTATTTTTCTCCTCTTATTAATTTATAAAGTTATTTAAATGATATATTTATCTTGCTTCTGAAGATAAAGACAACTCCTATACTTCCTCGTAAACACGGTTCCAGTTTGATCATAATTTATTTATATATATATTATATTATATTTTCTCTAATTTTTGTAAGAAAAATAGAAACAATTTTATATTTTAATATGTCGATTTTGATTTTATGCAACTTGCTAGGCGTTTGCTTGGGGCGAAAGGTTGTGGATGGGCTGACCGCCGCCAAGGAAATATGGACTTGACGGTCTAATAATCAGATGCCACGTAGACGATAGTGCCCCACGTGTGGGTAATACGTCACTGCTTTCGTCAGCTGCCCTTTGCATTTTAAAAGTCGACCATAATTTTCTGTGCATTCCAGTCAAACGTTGACTAACTTATTCTTACCAGGAAAATAAATAAATAAATAAAGTTATAGATATATATGTTCTCTGCCTCCAAACACCTAATATATATTTTCCATAATTTCGTAAAATTATACAGTTCTCATATTTTCACAGTCAGAATTTATGTATATATTGTATATTAAAAGCAAATTGTATATATTTCGTAAAATTATACAGTTCTCATATTTTCACAGTCAGAATTTATGTATATATTGTATATTAAAAGCAAATACTCAATTGTTATTTATAAATGTTCCAAATTACTATATATAACATAACATATTATTCATAATTCCTTGTCGAGATATAGCATACTCTTGTCCATGTGCATATAGGTGCATCATAGTTAACTTCTAAGGACTAAATTTTGATTGGAACAAATAAATTCATATTAAAATTCTAAATATAAATTTATTATGTTCTAATTAAAACCATAGTTGACTCATAAGTAATTTCTAACAATTGGGGCAGGCCGCATGGTGCGGACATACCAAGGAATGAACTCCAGTCTACTTTTGACTATACATTGCGATAAAAACTCCTGATCGGGCGTTTACTTTGTGTGATACGATGGATTGATAAAAATAATCTAAGTCAATCAAATATTTATTTTAATAAATTGATTAATTTAAACTTATTTGACCATCTTATCCTTCAAATAATTAATTTTATATTTTATGAATCTATTATATATAACATTCAAAATAAACGCCTCTTAAATGTAATATTTCTGATTAACTCGTCAATAAAATAATTGTATTATGAGCTTGTACTTGAGAAGTTGACCGAATTACTGAGCTCTAATTAACAAGTAAAATTGTGTTTCAATCATAAGTGTTTTATCAACATATTAATATTTTCTATCTTTGATTGTTTCCTCTTCTCTGCTTACTGGTCAATATTGAATTTTACTTAAAACATTTTATGAAAATGAATATTTACATGGTTTGTTTGTAAATATAGTATCAATATTTGTATGTGACTGAAATCGAATATAAAATAATTTAATTATTTTGTTGCAGACCAAAATTAAATTTCATCCTAATTACTGATGCATTATTTAGATGAAAACCCAATAAATCGTATGATATATAGATCAACTTTTCATTTAAATTATTCTTAGAAAAAGTTTATCATTTAAATTAACATAATGGAATATATGCCACTGACATATCGGTCATGCCTGGACAAAGTGGGTAAAAACACCACTGTATTAGTGGAAAAGGGATAAGATGAATTGAATCATCTGAAATATGGGATCAACATTGACTCCCAAAGATTCCCAGTTCACACCTGATCACAATGAATCATGACGTATAATTAGGAGCGTTAATTTAGTTCAAAATTGAGCGTTAATCCAAATAGATGGAGAAAAAGGGAGAGTTAGGAGTGAAATATTTAAAAAAAAAAAAAAATTCAATCCGATTGGTCTGAAAATATCTCGCGCCAAACCCAAAAATAAAGTGGAATGACCGATTAAGCAAAATTTTCTTTGTAACTTAAGATGGTCTTCTGTGAGGATGATCTCATCATGTGAGGATACATGGTGACCACACTCAATTAGAATTAATAAATCATAATTAGATATCAATAAAATATAATTGAGATTAACAAACTCTAAATAAGTGTGATTCTCATGTATATCTTCACAAAAACCTTTGCCAAGTTACTTTGGATAAACTTCATACATTTACATTTGAATTGAATATTAAGGTTTCATACTCGTAGAATGTATTTTGATCTTTTCAAATGTTTAATGAAAAAAAAAATTATGACATATATATATCAAATTCCTATCTCTCGTGAAGTTACTCATTAGAATTTTGGTGAGCTGATGCTAAATGCCACTCATTTTTGGTGCGATGGGCTAGTTCGAAAATCAAAGATTTAAGATTAGAATCGAAAAATTTCTAGCTAAATTAGCCTAATAGAAAAATGCCCAAAATTGTGGACTGATAATACTGAGTGGGCAAGCCCGACTGACAACCATATATAGCATATTGTTCTAATCCATTAAATTTATGATACTCGGAAAAATTTAAGTTGAACCATTTTGGTTAGTCTTATTTTATACGTGCAAGTACACATAAAATTAAAGATATGCTCGTCCAGGAAATATAATACAAACTAGTAAATAAATACTATATACCTGTATTAAATATAGTATAGATGGACATTTCTTGTGTATGTGGCAACACGAGGCTGTGTTTGTTGATAAGTCAGCATGTTAATGACATATGAAACTTATATCACCCCCCATGTCATCCCAATCCCTTTCAATTAATCTTCTTAATAATTTCTTTTGATATTTATCAATTATCATATTATAAAAATTTTGAGGACTGGTCGAATTTTACTACACAATGGAGGTGAGATTCTCATAATATAAATCCGCCCCTCAATAAACTCCATGAGATTTTATATTATACTTACCTACCATATTTTATGTCACATATATAATTGCTACTGAACAAAATCGTGTTATTGGCCAGCGAACTTTGGACAACATAGCTATATTGTATCAGAGTTCCGCAAAAGTTTAGGATGGAATTTTGACATCGTATGACTTTTAAACTAAAATATATTTGGGGATTTTTGAAACCCATAACATGATATTATTATACTTCGCGGTATAATTTCACATATGATGAGGATTATAACCGAGCATCACGCTAGCTAGAAACTATACCAGAGCATGATTTTTTACCTCTTAATTTAGTTTTGACTTTGAGCTATTTCATGTGTATTGTTTGACGTATATATTATAAAGCTCGTTGATACATAGTATGAGATAAGATATAAAATGTTTTAATTTATTATATAATATATCAATATCATATTAGATATAATGTATTAAAAAGTTTATATTGTGATTCATTTTTATTAAATTAAAGTAACTAATATATGTTATAATTATGATTGTATTAGATAGCATGCAAAGTCACACGAATTTGTATATATATTTTTGGATTTTTAGTTTATAAAAGATTGTATATCTTGTAATTATACTATCAAAGAGAATATTAAAATGTCATATATTCATTATACACCTTATGACACTTATCAATATATAAATTTCGATGCCCACCACCCGTATCTTAGATATCTATACAAATTGTTAGTCAAAGGTGAAAAACTACATTTTGACCATTGTACAAAATTTACATTTATTAACCTCCTCCAACCCTATTCAAAAAAGAAAAAAAAAAGAAAAAAAAGAGGTAAACAAAAGAGTCAAAAAGGGGCCCTAGGTGTCTCTCAACTTGTGCTAGTCGCAAGAAAATTAAAATTGAACATACTAAAAATTGGTAATAAATTAGTGTGGATGACGTGCTGCATGACCTTAATATAGATAACGATGTTATTCCGTTCAAAACCTCGAAGCTGCTACGTGACTTCATCCCAAATACCACCTCTCTCTCTCTCTCTCTCTCTCTCTCTCTCTCCTTTGTATACATATACATATATATAATGTGGGTGTCTCTATCTTCCTTTTTATTAATTTCTTTAATATTCTAATTCCTAATTATTTTGTTTTGTAGCCAGCAGTTAATCCCTTATACATGTGGATCCCATTATGGCAGAATCTTGTATCTATCTGTGTGATTTGTTTAATTTTCTCTTTTCTTTATGATCAAGCACTTTTTCTTCTTCACTTTCAAATAAGATCAATTTCATCTGTCCTTACGTTATTATTTAAATTAATTTGATTAGTGAAGTAATCGAGATGGGTTCAAAATGGACTAAGTGAGATGTATGTGTAATACTTTAATGATTCGATCGTTGATTTTGTGTTGCATCTTGTTGTCAAATTGTTGGACCGATCAGCATGTGTTTTCATAAGACTTGTTGAAGATTCTTTATGATATATTTGAGCTAATTTTAAATTCTTTTTGGAATTTCAATTCTCGAACTAAAGATTTTCTTATAAAATGTCCTAGGACTATCAATTATGCGTATAGAAATTGGATAACCTTTTTTTTTTATAATAATGTTATACGGTAAGTGATTCTATTTAAAAGTAATTGGTGATATATATTCAAATTTGAAACTTTAATAGACAGCTCATTATTAAATCGGATCTCATATCACAAGCGAACCTATATATGAATTAATGCTTGCATTTTTATTTTTTTTAAATTAAAGATGATCAATATATTTATTCCGTGGTAATTCGAATCATCGACTTATTAGTTGGATAATAACCGTCTTATCAGCGCTACAATTCATTATTTAACATAAACCAGTTATATAAATACGCCATACCTAAAAATTGAAATTTGAAGAGGAAATTATGCCACTTTAGGTACTCTTAATTGAAAAGGGGAAACAATATTAAAATTAACTAAATGTTTTCTTAGGTAATATATACCAATATATTAAAAGAAAAAAGGACATTTTCATTTTTGACTTATAGAATTAAGAAAAATAAAATATTGGAGTGAGTGAAGGTAGATGAAAAGCGTCGTTTTCACACTTGAAAAGTGGTCCAACTTCCAGAGACTTGTCTCTCTATCTTTATAGTAATTAACCATTTAAGCTGCTTTCCTCGAAACTTCGTTTAGTATATCCCCTAACTTTATACTCACTTGATAGTAACAAATATTTAATTACAAGGGAAATCAGATTTTTGTCTCATATTTCTCAAATGAAATATTCTGCGCTTTTGATCTGTGGATACATAATTATATCATAGTATATGTTATATATGGAATGTTGAGGAGGCACAATATTTTCTAAACCATTATTTCTTTTCCATAAGATTCTAAAATTTGAAATTAATAAACTGCAGATGTGCACTCTCGTGCACACGGGTCCCAACCCGTGCCTCAAATTTGACCGGTTCACTTTTGTTGATGAGTACTATTACTTTATTCAATACAACAATCACTCTTACAACTATCAGAATCGTCGAAAATTACAAAATTGGTTTGACAAACTTCTAACCCGCCAGATATGTTGAAAGTTGGGAAAAGTGACTTGATACACTTTTGACACGATAAAACTGCCGGAGGTTGGCAAACATTAGTCTGACACACTTTTAACACGATAAAAGTACCGTCGAAGATTGGGAGAACTAATTTAACGTACTTTTGAGCTACTCAAATTTGAAAGGCCAAAAACTAATTGGTACTAACATGTATTTTCTAAAAAAGAGTTCTGACACAATGGAGACGCATCCAAGCTACCTAAGGACAACAAGATAAATCATTTTATTATTAAATGTGGGTTCATTATAAGGGTTGTGGATAAGAGAATAAAAGAATCTATTATACTTTTCCTAACTAATATAATAGACCAAGTCAAAGACCAAATTATAATTGATCAAATGGTGAATACCATTCAAGTTGATGGAATTGATCCTATTTGAAATGTAAGCTCATAGGAAGCCCACATTAAAGGGTAAAAAGGCTCATTTTTTGTCCATAAAAAGGAGTTATATAAAAAGTATTTTTAGTCATTAGTAGTGTTACAAATGTATAGCTCTCGAGAGTTTTTTTGAGTTTATAAAAAAACTTCTAATCATATGTATTTTAAGCACCTTATGAAATAAACAAAAACTTTACATTTGCTTTCTGAGTTGAGTTCTCTTTGCAGAGTTTTTTATTTTTAAAGAATTTATAGAGACACAAGGTCTTGTGGCGTTCAACTATACTGAGCATCTTGATTGATTATACAGTCAACAGGTCGAGATTTCTACGCTTTAGGCAAGATTAGGGAAGAGTATCGTTCACCCTCAAAATGTAGAAGAAAGATAAACATCCAATCATACCTATAAAGATGGATTTGCGCAAGATAAGTGGACAAAGAGTCCAGTTGAAAATGGAGTCCTGGCAAGAGGTTTCTGATAAGGACAGTTCAAAGAGGACTCCTCGGCCCAACCCCAAACTCTGTTTACTTTCTGTTTTGTTAAAGCCCCTCTTGGGCAAAATTAAGATTTAGGTTGTATATCCAAAGACATTGTTGGAGTTTCTGTTTTTCTCTGTTCGTTAGTAGTTAATAAGTTTTATTTCCTTATGTCTATGTCTTCCTTTATTTTCGTTATTTATTTTAGGTCCAGCTAATTTAATAAATTTGGGTTGGGCATGATAAGATGAACATAAATGCTTAATTCGTGAGGTTTGTTTTGGGTGTGAGAATTTGCACGTGTGTATGCTTTAGCTTGATTCTAAACGGATTAAATCAAGGTGTAAGATCATATTACGTCTTGAGAGTATCGTGGACATGAAAGATTGAAGTAGATTAAGTTATACATGTGCCAGTACCAGGTCTATCTAGGACTTAATGTTGCTTGGTTTAATTTCATTTGTTGAGGTATCCTCATAGGCGGGATGGTCAAATAAGTTAGCTTGCATAGGGTGTCCCTTGCATGTCCATACACTGCAAGGATAGATTGAATTAAGAATGAAAGCGCCTGTGGCATGTGACAATGGGGAGCACAAGCCGTTAGTGATTTATAACTGGTTGAAATGCAATATAGTGAACATTTTGATCAATCACCGTTGAGTTTATATTTATTGATTCATTAACTTGTCCATGTGGTTTCTTTATTATTGATATATTTGTAAAGTGTTTTTGAAATTAGAGCATGTTATTCCAAGTTTCATTTAGTATAATTTTTTGTCACTTGACCAAGAGACGCGCTCAAGTCCACAAACCCATTCCTTTTGTGACCGTGACAAGGAGACAAACTACACCAACTAGCTCCTCATGGGATCGACCTTATACCTACCGCTAACTACATCTGTCATGGACAATAGAAAAATATAAACTTATTTGCTCGAAATATGAAACGGGTTCGTCAGATCTCATGCATTAATTTGATATATTAATCCTATGAGATCCTAATTTGTGAATTTCTCATCGGATTCCATCAGACCTACCACAAGTGAGAATTCTTGTCACAAACTCAATATACTTGTATCTTTGTTGACAGCAATTTATATGTACTTAATCATGCAGGTTGATTAAGATCAAGTACAATAATAAGATTGAACAACACTACTTAAAAAATTAATTAGCAAATAATTAATTAAAGTTGTTAGAGTATATAATTAATTAATTAGTTGATAGATGTTCAATATCTTAAATACGAGGTTTGATAAGTCTAAAACATGCCTCAACTCAATATCGGCAATAAAGGGGCCACGTCAATACTAATTCTCCAGTGGAATAAATAAATTTATATTTTGGGCTGAAGATCGAATAATTAACGAATATCCACAAGATTTGGAATCCATTGATGATATCCTCTGGGCTGAAGTTTTATAAATATTGCCGGGCCTATATACACTTTTGGGCTGATTTGTTATTAATTCAGTTTAGAATGAAGAAAATCCTGAATATTTTGAAAGGATTGCCTTCTTACACGTATTCGTTTATTAAATCCCTCGACCTCTTTGGATAGCCTTCTGATTCTGATCCAGCTTCAGACCATCTCAGGGTAATTTTCTTCCCATTCCAGCATCAGTTGATTCCTTTTGTTTTGACCAATGATCATTGAGAATCTATATATTGCAGAACCTTTTCATCAAGCAGAAGCACAGCCCTTTCATCAAGGTTTGCTCCTATCACAATTTTTGCATGTGCTCATATAAATTGAAAAGAGGTGGAGCTTCTCTCCCACAGCAAAAACAAATATACATTATAGCGTAATTTGTCATACAAAATCAACTTCCACACATGCTTATGCATAATCTGAAATGGTTACATATTAAAATGGATTTAGTTTGGTAAAAGCACAAAATTGAAAATGAAGAAGAAATAGAAAAGTAATTAAGCTGCTATGTTGTTGCCCGGTTTGCCTAATCGAGCTAGGGCTGGGTGTTGGTTTGTGTGGTGGCTGTGTGTGAGGTGAGATGAATGTGTGTGCTGTTCCGCCGAGGTGAAGTGGTGAGAGGCGGCGGCGACATAGTTGTTATTGTTAATTCTGGAATGGGCTTGTTTGATTAAGTAAAGATGGTGGGTTGAGATTAATTTGGGCTCTAGTTTTTATTAATAAGATTAATAGGATAGAGTGGAATTTGATTATTTGCATTGTTTTGTATTGTGTTTGGATTATGATATCGACATTAGAATCATGCTAAAACGTCATTAAGATACTCAAATCAAAGTTGATCTACAACGAATTCACAAGTCACAATCTGTGACGCATTGATTCCATGCATTCAATTTTCGTGATTTCATTTTCTATGAAAAATAGAGTTTACTGAAAGACAGCCGATTCATTCATTCATTCATTCCTAATCATTCGAGAAAGAATACTTTCTTCTCAAAAAATATATCACGAGCTCACACATACGCAAATCTTAGCTTTCATGTAAGGTAGCGTTAATCCTACTCAATCGTGTAAATAATTTTACAGAAAAATTGTACAATAAGTGGGACATTAAGAATATCTTAATAAATTTGGATATATTTTAAGTATTCTTGTAGAAATAAATAAGTATTTCTAATATGTTGCTTATCAAATATTTTATATCAAGATTTAATAAGTAGTACATAATTTAAATTGATTTAATTTTCTTCTCGCGGCAGCTAATGATGGCGCTGAGCTTACAAGAATCACCATCCTTTGAAATCTGACCACGTCTCCTTCTTTCCATTTATTTGGAGAAGGCAATGGCTTTCCGTGGAGTTTGTATTCCCACTTCAAATCATCATTATTCCCTTTCCCTATATCTTCGAAACCTTAGCTCAGTTTCCTCATCAAGAAAACCAACACCACATCTTCCTCTCTCCATCTCTTCTTTCTCCACTGCCGCCGCCAGGACCTCTTCTTCTAGTGATGCTAAATGGAGGGAATGTTTGCCGTTTACTGTGGACCGTAGAGTAATTACTATCTCATTTGTCGGATTTGAGGTTTCAAGATTCCTGTTTAAGTCGAACGCCATGGCTGAGCCTGCCTTGGAACTCCATAGATACACTGATCCCAAAGAGGGCTTCACTCTCCTTGTACCCTCTTCCTGGATCAAGGTTTGCATTTTAAGCAAGTTCGATGATTAGTGAGTTCCATTTTATCCGCATTGGTTGCATATCGTTAACATTGTGGAAATGGACTTAATAAGGTTGATAAGGCTGGTGCAACTGTTTTGTTCGAGGATGCAACCAAGAAGGCTAACAATGTAGGTGTAGTGGTGGCTCCAACTCGTATTTCTAGTCTTGGTGAATTTGGGACCCCTCAGTTTGTGGTGGATAAGCTTATCCAGGCTGAAAAGCGAAAGGTTTGCCTATTTAACTTGTTTTTATTTGTTGATAATCATATTTGTGCTGCTTGTATTGTTTGATGTCAGCAGATGTTGTAATGAACCAGAATGTGGTGCTAATTCCATGGAATGATATAAAGAAAACTCTAATTATCGTCATTGTATTGTAAGAGGACAAGTTACAGTTGAAATCATAGATTCATCCAGTAGTAGAGAGAAAAAAAATGACAACTGGAAAAGGAAGCATCTTATAATTTTAGGAGTAGTTGAGGAAGGGAGCAACATTAGGTTATATGGTTGGTTTATAAGATACTCTCATATTTGCTGCATATCCTTCAACTATTAATTCTGCTTTATGAAATGTATACCGCTGCTAAGAAATTTGAGTTAAGACGACTTTGTGATGAGTATGGAGTTGAGAATTTGCAGTGTGTGTAGTTCAAGTATGAAATGGGGAAACATTCTTTTGCTTGTACTTGTGAAGTATTGCTTTGTGATGGTCTTAATTCCATATTTTGCTTGAAGTCATTATAACTGCAATATGTACCTTTAATATTTCAGTTAAGCTACATTTAAAAAATTTCTCTCACTTGATCATATGAGACTCCAAATTGTATAGGAAAGTACTAAGGAAGCTGAAGTGATTTCTGTCTCGGAGAGATCAGGCCAAGCTGGCCTTCAAGTGTATGAGTTTGAATATAAGCTCGATAGCACCAGAGGGGGCCTGAAGAGGGTATTTTCTGCTGCACTGGTAGCATCTAAGAGGCTCTACCTTTTGAATATCACTCATTCTGATAGTGTAGAAAGCCCTTTGGACACAAATAGAAGAAACATACTCGAACAAGTTTTGCATTCATTTGATGTCGTTCCTTCATCATAAACGAGGATCAATTTTTCATGTTATCCTTCAGCTTGTACAGCTAAGAAACCGTGTAAGCTGATGCAGTTTTCATGTGAAGAGGCTACCGTTTGTTTTGTGGTTCTTTCTCTTGAATCCCACATTCTTATGTATTTTGGATTTCAAGATCATAAGAAATTCGAATTTGAAGGTTTGGCCGGAGCAGAAAGTATGTAGGAAATGTAGTAATTACTTAAGCTGCATGGTCTATCATCTTTAAGAAATTCAACCAGGTAACTCTAATTCATTATTGTTATATCTTTCAACTTTGGTGATTGGTTGCAGCATAGAAAGTCATTTGTTGATCTAGTGTTTTTTTAACCTAAGCCCCGTTTGGTATGTTGGTTAGGATTAAGCAGGTTAAGATACGAGTCATGTTAATACAACCCTTTTACTAAAATAACCCTATTCAATGTTTGTGGAAATTCACAATTTATATTTTTCAAAAGTGAGATCTTATATCATAATTAGTTAAGTACATAAGATTAAACCTTTCACAAATGGAAAAACAAAGAAAATGGTTTATATTTTACTCTACCAACTAAAATGGCAAAATTAAAGCTTCTTTTTTTATATAAACGAGCAAAGTAAAAATCAAATTATGTGTCAATTAAAATTATCATATTTAGAATTCCACCGATATATGTATTGGTTTGACTTTGTCGCGTCTAATTTATGTTAATTTACATATATCAAAATATTGAAAGTAAAGCGTATTAGGAATTAGCCATTTATTTGATCAAAACGTGCGCACGCGCTGTAAGCGGTGGGGAGGGATGCGACGTGGTGCGCCACCGCCCAGTTGCGTTGCAATTACAATTCCCAATTCCAATTCCAACCCATCGATGCTTCCCACGAATTTGACCTTTTTCCTCTAACCATAATTCAACTCGCCATGGCAATGGCACCTCTGCACCTTCTCTTCTTTTCTGTAAGTCTCTCTCTCTCTCTCTCCGATGCAGAACAGACCGGAAGTGTTTCCGCTTTGCTGTTTTTCTTTTTATTTAATGCGAGTATTTTAAAAAAAACTCTAAACTAGATTATATATGGTGGTATTCGCTTGAGCGACGGTAGCAATATGAATGTGCCATTATAAATCTTCCGCGCATTATGAATGTGCCTTCTTTGCATTTGTCTCAACAGACTTGAAATTTTAAAATTCCTAGTTCAAATGATCGTTTAAATTCTCGTGATTAGTTTACCGAACGAGGGAAATCTCACTATCTGAGGAAAGGAATAGTTTTTTTTAAAAATGTTTAGACTATAATTTTCCATTTCTCTCAACTTCTTAGCTGGTAGTTCCACAAACTTCCGATGCGCTTGCATCTACCAGAAGAGAGAGACAATTTTGGAAGTGCCAAAATAGAATTAATGGAGAACAAAATAGGTGAAGTTATTTCAACTGATTTCCACCGCTGAATCTGGATTTCTAGTTAGAACAATATATATTGGCAAGTTAGCGTGTTACTTCACTGTGAGACTTTTTACACGTTTTTGTGAAAAAAACTCAGCTTCCTCAACTCGTGTCATGATTTGGGAAGGGAAATTACACCATTTGGAGCTGACTGCCGAGTTAAAATTTATTGATTAAACTTGTCCTCTTTCCACGTCTAGATGTCTATCACTTATATTGATTGCAAGCATCTCTATGGTTGCCTGAGAATTCGAGAACGTGTCTCCATCTGCATATGAATTGCTAAGAAGATATAGATTGCATGAGCAGAGTAGATTCCTGTTGGCTTTGTTGATATTCTAGTAAGTTATATCTACCTGCACATGCAGAAAGTTGGTGGTACAAGAGAGTCGCTGAGGACATTATTAGCTGGCAAGTCTTCCCTGCACCATCTTATTCTTGTTCTCCATCTTACCAATTATTCTCTGATATCCTTTACTTATGGCAGAAACCATTCGATCAATTAGTATAAACAAAGAAACCTTTTGGAGGCCAAGAATGATATCTTTTCAGGGATCTCTCAGTTTTGTGCGTACTTATCGCATCACACCTACTGGGGCCACAATGGAGAACAAAGAATTACCTTCAAATTACTTGAAAGACAAAATGATGGTTCCCAGTGCAAATCCGCTCAGGGATGAAGATGTCAATCTTCTATCTCAGTTCTTTGAGAGAAGGTAGAAATTGTGTTAATAAGGTCTGGAGAAGTTACATGAAACCTCTTCCAGATTAATATTATTTGCACAATCTTTCAGAAATTCGTTAAATAAGTACTCTAATTTATTTCAAGTTGGTAGCATTAGCTAATTTTCTAGTAATTCTTATACTTGAGACTCAGTTTAGAAATTTAATCAACTGTAAGAATGAATTTTTTGAACTTTTACTTTAGTTGAAGTTTCCATTTCGCATTGTACAGCATATAATTTGGCCTGACGATTTATGTGAGAAGTCAATTGGCAAGTTGGTTTGATTAGTCTCCAACTGAATTACAGTTTAGATCTTGCCTTAATAATGTATGAGAAGTATATCTGCTCTTTGGTTCTGTCATTTTCTTATGTATTTTTGTGTTCAACTTTAGAGATTCTTGCTCTTGCTAATGATATTAAATATGTATATATATATGATTATATCTATATATCAAGCTTTAGCTTATTAAAATTTATTTTTCCAAATCATGTCAAACGGGGTATTACTCATTAGCTTGCTATGAGGCTCATTATGTTTACCAGTGCCATTGTTCCAGCAAACTGTTTTTCTATTTTTGGATGCATTATATGTACTTATGTTGTGGTAGGTTCATATCTCAGACTAGGTTGCATTCCTGACTGGCTGGGTCAGTGAAAGTGTTTGTATGATCACATTGCATCAAGTTCCTTCCATAATGTTAGCACCTCTTGATCAAATTAAATGTGTTTCGAGTCCAACGTCTGAAGATATTTAAATTGTTTTGCAGTTCAAAGCTTGTTATCTTGACTGGAGCTGGGATAAGCACAGAGAGTGGGATTCCTGATTACAGAAGGTTTAAGTTACAACCTTGTATATGAGTTTCTTGCTGATATGTAGATATCTGTGATGGCCCTTCAAAAAGATTCTTCTGTCGCTTGAGCCCCCCCCCCCCCCCACACCCCCTTTTTTTTTTCTAAAATACATGACACATCAAATTAAAAACTCCCTATGTCAGGAATGACACTGTAAGGATAGAGACAGCTGAATATGAGCCGGTACTGTTTGGTGATTCATGTCCAATGGAAATGCTCTCTTTCGGATATGTTTTATCAAATATTTTTATGTCATACAAAACACTTGAGAATATCAAACGTTCTTTATTTTATTTTATTTTATTTTATTTTATTTTATAACTTTGTAGGACTAGGTCTGCTAATGTGCTTGTCTTGTGGCAACATATGGATAGTTGGTGTCTCATGAAACTTTCTTTTCTTTCTGCCTCTTAGTTATTGTAGTTTTTAAACTTATATTCCATTGAATTTTGCCATTTAGAATAGTTGCAGATTGTTTTTTTTTTGTTGTCTAAGCTACCTTTTATGGTTATGCCGTTTGTCATTTTGTTATTCTCATCTCATCCACATAAAGCAGACTTCATAAACTGTGATACAGTGCCTTATCTGATAAGAATTCATCAGATAATGGGGATAAGCCATTTACCATTCGGTTCCTGAATTTAAAGTAATTGCTCTGGTCCTATGAGCTGTTATATAATTACAGTGAGCTTCCCTATGTTATGCATTGAGTGTTTGAATTCTGAATTAATTGTTCACATCTGATGTTACTTGCAGTAATATTTGTTATTAAGGTTCTCACTTGGAGGTTTCTTCCATACCCACTATGAGCATTCTGTTCTTGGTTCGGTCAGATTATAAATTCTTATGAACAGATGAAATGTAGCTTCATATTAATTTTAAAACTTGTTTTGATTATTTTGTCCTTACTTAGCTCATCCTTATTTCATTTTAACATCAAAACTGTTATCTATTAATGTTATTCAGATGTACTCTGATTACTGATTTCTATTTTAATTCCTTGCAGTCCAAACGGAGCTTATAGTACTGGTTTCCGGCCAATCACTCACCAGGTGATATAAAGCATGTCCTGCAAAAAAAATTATTTCTTTGTATTATCTTTTTTTATTAAATTTTTTGCCAACCTCTCCCTGCATTTGGGTCTGGGGTGTTGCTAAATATGGTGTGTGAGTAGACTGCCAGTTGACCTGTATGATAGATGTGCTATTTCATTATTTACCTCTGCTAGATCTTAAAATCTCCCATGCATCCTTGTTATAAGCAAGTATGGAACTAACAAACATCATTGATCTCTCTGCTGTCTATTAAAGCTTGATTATCTTTTCTTATACAATAAGCCCTGAAACACAATAATATACAACTTTGTGTGTTAAGTGGTAGGGTCCACTAAAGTTGACTAGCTTTTTGTGTGTAAAATGTTTCCTTAGGCCACTTATAGTGGGACAGCCCAATAAGGTGTATAGTCCACTTATTGCGGGACGGAGGAAGTATTATTTTGTGAATGAAAACTAGCTTTTGAGATTTCTCTTTTCCCTTTTCTCTTTTATCTATTCTTTTGGTTCTAAAGACAAATAGTTTGATGTGCTGGTTGTTGGTCCGCACATTTTTCTGTCAATCAACTCGAAAAGGAGTTTTTGATCTGTTATTCTGAAATTGCACTGGCAACCTGTGTTTCTGTGTGTCAATTTACTCAGATAGTACTAGAGTTTTAGAAATCTATTACTTCCCTTTCATATTATCATAATACTTATTCCTCTTTGCCTTGACTTGATAAGCTCTTTTACTGTGAGTGTTCGATTAACATGCAGTCATGCACATTTTTTGCTAGATGATTCAGTTATTAAAGTTTTTATATGTACTATTTCAAGTTTAGGAATTTATGCGGTCCAGTCGTGCCCAAAGACGGTATTGGGCTAGGAGTTATGCTGGATGGAGAAAATTTACTACCGCACAACCAGGGCCTGCACATATTGCATTAGCTTCTCTTGAGAAAGCCGGCCGTGTAAAATTTATGATGACTCAAAATGTAGACCGGTAATGGCTATTGACTCAAGGTATCTAGTTTTAGAATGTTAGTAAAGCTGTTATAACTTTGTTAGACATTAGTTATGGACTTATGGGTAGAAGTTCTAACATATCAGGTTATGAGGCAATATGGTAGGAATCTGCCTCACCCTGCAACATGACTGCTCTGTATACCTATTTATGCACATATATGTACATGATATAATTAAATACTTGTATTGACATAACTAAGAACAACAGCATATTGGAATGTGCTTTCTTTATTCTTGATGTTTGTTATGAATTCTGTACCTTTTAAATCTAAAAAGCTTTGGATTACTTTGTTTTCTTTCTATTACTTACTTGAGTTACAAATATGATTACTTTGTTCTAGATTTTACTTAACATTATTTACTTGAGCTCTAGTTGAGGATAACTCGTAAAAGCCAAGGGTTAAATATAATAAGACTAACATATCGGTGCAAAGATTTTTTGGCTGGTTTACTGTATGGTATTGTGCTATGCAAGGGTTTGGTCTATATTTCTTCTACCTGGCTACTCCATAGAAACATACATATCATCAGGTGATAGCAGTACTTTTATTTCTATATCACAGGTTGCACCATCGAGCTGGAAGCAATCCTCTAGAGTTGCATGGGACTGTATATGTTGTTGCTTGTACGAATTGTGGTTTTTCTCTTTCTCGAAGCTCATTCCAGGATCAAGTGAAGGCTCTAAACCCAAAGGTTGCTTCTGACAATCCACCCTATTATTTTCGGTTTTGTCTAACAAAGAAACTTAAATATTGCTTTTCAATTTACAAATTGGGCCCTGAACTAGTTTAGCCTTGATCTCCCTCAATAAAATAAACCTTAGTTTGAAGTGATTCTTTTCTAGAAAAACCTAAACCTGGCCACAACTTCAATTGAGTCTTTTTTTTTTTCTTTCAGTGAAACTTCAGCTGAGTCTTGCCTGACTATTTTCTGGAGCATTGCTCAATCTAAAGAACTCTTGCTTGATCCATCAGCAGTTTTTTGGTCTCTTCTGTTTATCACAACATGTACACCTCATTTCTGGCTGACTAACTGCATTTATCAATATACAAAGAAAACTCAAAATTGAGAAAAGAACTTGTATCTTCTATCTTCTCTTTTCTCTGTTCGTTATAAGTTTCTTCTTCATGTATCTTTTCATGGCGGACCACAAACTGAAGCTGACAACTTTTAAGTTCTTTGTAGATCTCCTTTTCTTTGTGCAGGCTTATTCATTAATCAATCTAGTCTATTGCAAATTCATGCTACAACATTTAATGTCATTACAGTGGGCAGAAGCAATCGAAAGTTTAGAATATGACAGCCGTTCGGACAAGAGCTTTGGAATGAAGCAAAGACCTGATGGTGATATTGAGATTGATGAGAAGTTCTGGGAGGCGGGATTCCATATACCAAATTGTGAGAAATGTGATGGTATACTGAAACCTGATGTAAGCACCTTCCTATCGTGTTATTTGGTTCCTACCCTGAGCATTATTTCTTTGTTTTGGGCAGCATAAAATAAATTTTGTATTAGTTGAGCTAGTATGTATTACATGTTACTATTGTGATAGTACTAGTGTGTTTTTTGAGCAAGTAATAACCGTATCTTCATATCATTTAATTTAACAATTATGATTTATCAAAACAAATGTGTTATTTAACAAGTAAATTAATAACAAATAGCGAAAGGACATATATAACCTAAATTTATCAAATGAAACATAATTATGTACAATTTGAACAACCTTCGTCAGTGTTTAAATTTTAAAAAGAACACCCTTGTTTGTGTGAATGGTATCTTGAGCCAATAAACTGAACAATGAAAAGCCCTTATAGTGGCTTTTCTCTTACGCACTTTTCTATGATAGCTATAACTTTTCTTGGTGGAGATTTTCCTAAGGAGAATCTTACCTTCAATGTGTTTACATACGAAAGGGTATCAGGTTGGTCCTAATCTATAAACTTTTCTTTAATATTACCAAACACCAGGAGCTGTCTGAGTGATATGTTTCAACAAACAGAGGTAACAAATTTTGGATGAACTACATAAATCTCTCATATACTAGCTAGTCTCACTCTTCAAAACATTGTGATAAATTGTTGTATTATCTTGTCATTCTAAGGTCTCCACAAAGCTAACTGTTCTTGCCACTCAGCTGCTCGCGTTTTGTACATTTAGCCTCACACTTCGACATTATTAAGCAGCTACCGTATTCAGGTGCCCTTCACTCTCTCATAGATGTGCCTTTTCAGGTTGTCTTTTTTGGTGATAACGTCCCAAAGGGTAGATCAGATAGAGCATTAGCAGCTGCGAAAGAATGTGATGCTTTCCTTGTACTTGGTTCTTCATTGATGACCATGTCTGCTTTCCGACTCATTAGGTAAGACTTGTACTGGTCTGTCTTTTATATTCATGGTCAATTTAGTTATGTATATTTCATTGTTTATTTCAACATTGTGGATGTTTCAGTTTAAATAGTAAAGTGCAACAGTATGTGCATACAATCTTGACCATAATGTCAAGAATAGACTCTAATATTCTAATCTGTTGTAAGACTAGATTATATCAGTTCACTTAGGGGGGTTGTTTACTTGGAGTGATATGATGGGTTGATAAAAATAATCCGAACTATTCCATTGTTTACTTTGATGGATTTTGATGGGTTGATTAAGATTTGAGCTTGTTTGACTATCTTATCCTTCGAATACTCATTCTTATATTTTATCAATTTATCTCATCACTTGAAGTAAACGTCCCCTTAATGATTAGTGCTTCCAAAGATTTAAGTATCATTTAGGATACTTCTTGTAAGCATGCTTACTACAAATTGATTCATGTAAAACAAAATTTGTTATCATAAATAAAATAATCAATCTATATCTATAGTAAAAATAAAGTTTAATTGCCTGTAAATACATGTTAATACATGTAAATACACGAAGTTTACACCAATTTTGGTTTTTAACCCAAAATATTTTTTTGGCCAGAAAATAAACAAACTTTCAATTTTTGGAATTTGGCCCGAATTTAAATTCCTGCCACAATTAATTTTATGTGGACGCCGGAAATTAATGACGTGGCATTTCGTATGTGAGCCGGAAATTTACGTGGCAATTGGGTTAAAAATAATGCCGTATTGAATTGAGTAACCTGGGGATTGGATTTTCATTATTTCAAATTGCTTTCTTCTCTCATTTGATCCAATTGTCATGTAGATTGCTTGCTCACATACGAAACGCTATGTCATTAAATTCTGGCGTCCAAGTTGGATTAGTTGTGGCCGGAATTTAAATTTGGGCAAAATTCGAAAAACTTGAAAGTTCGTTTATATTTTGGCCAAAAGAATAGTTAGGGTTAAAAACCAAATTTGGTATAAACTTCCTGTACTTACAGTGAATTAAACCTAAAAATAATACTTGAAGCAAATAGTGCAATCATACATCTCCTTTGGTTCATTTTGAGATTACTTTCTTGGAGAGTTGGTATATGTTGCCTCTTCCAGGAGGTCAAGGGTTCATATCCTTCTCCAAACCGCACATTCTAATTGCAAAAGGGTTTTAACTTTATTTAAAATGAGTAATGATGTAGGAAGTCAAGGACTTCAGGGCTGGCCCCGTCGTATGGAAAGATCTTCCCATGTTTAAGCCATATTTTAAATCACACTGTCTGCGTAACCTTGTTGCTTTCCTCAATCATAAAATGAAACCAAACATCATCTCAACGTTTCCATATATTTGTACAGAGCTGCTCACGAAGCTGGTGCTGCCACTGCTATTGTAAATATTGGCGCGACCAGAGCTGACGATTTCGTTCCTTTGAAAATTAATTCCAGACTCGGAGAGGTATGCATTTCAATATCTCTTGGGCTCTAACTTGTGTGGTGGAATTATTGATGTTACATCACATGATGGCACAGATATTACCAAGATTGCTTTCAGTTGGATCCCTTGGTGTTCCTGCTTTCTAGAGCACGCGGCAAAACCAAGTAAGATCGATTTGAGAAGTTGTGAAGTTCACATATTTTCTAAGAAAATTGAAGTTTAGTGCAAAATGAAAGTCATCCGAAAAATAGTGTATTTTTATGCATTTAATCAAATATGAAACAACTACAACAACAGATGATTTTGGAATAAAGATCTTATGTAAGTTTCAATTGTTGATTTATGCTTGCGTTGACATAGTGCCCATTTGAGAAGTAAATTGATCAAACCGCTATCATCTTGGACGTAGAATCCACCGCACTCGCACTCGCACTCGCACTCACACTCACACTCACACTCACACATGTTAATGCGTGTCTTCAGCACACCATCCCTCACCCTCGTGTGTCCGATCGGTCTTCGGGTGGCCTACCTCCATATACCGGATAACCTTGTACCTTTGTATACAGATTATCTCGAACAACTCCAAGCAGGAGGATGTTTGTGTTTGCAAGAGAGTGATGGGTTACTGACAGGGAATTAATGACTAGAGAATTGGATAAAGAGTCGAGATATTTTTAGGTGATATTATTGTACGATGCAGCTCAAGACAACCCCTTGGAATGAAGTGCTGACTTTAGGCTGGCCCGAAGCTTCTGTATCCCTATTGATCGCTCCAATCACAAATTTAACTATTATATATCCAACTCCCTCCAATAAATCTATAATATATCCAAGACTTTATAGTTTATATATGATCAACTTGATGATCAACCGACGTCATCATGATTGTACAAAATAAGTAGCAAAAACTGTACAACACGAGTGATGTGAAATGGGAATATATATACATAATGTCAATGATTCAGAAGATCCTTTATACTACTTGCCGTACCGACAAAATTACCTGCACAAAAAAACAGTTGGTAGAAATCTAGATGCATGCAATAATTGTAGCACAAAACCTTTTTTTTTTTTTTTAAATCGGTAACATGTTCACTATTTTAACTTAATTTTGATTTCACATGTTTTATAAATTATTATTAACATTTTGTAATTTATGGCTAAAAAGACAAGGTTAATATATTTTGATGATTTCATTTGGACCTTAGTATTTATATAACATTGTCTCGTGAGTAATATGTGGCGAGTATGTACACATTAGATTTTTCTATCGAGTGCAAGAAAATCACACCACATCATTTTTCTGATTGTCAGAAAATTTTGCCATGTCTATTACTATCGCAACAATTTCTTAAATTTGTGAAAAACCAAAATTTAACAAAAATTACTGAATATTTAAGCAATTAACCATATTTTATAACCGTCTCAACCAAACTCCAAGAACCAAGACAAAACTGCGAAATAATAATTTTGTCTAGGAAGACGTAGTTATCATATACACAACCACGCAACAAGTATCGTCGGTCGACGTCCAACCAAGACTAAGAGCGCCTCTAATTATGCATCAAGACAACATACTCATCACTCCCTACTCACAATATATATTTATATAAATTATGTGTCATATAATTAAACCAAGCAAGCTAATTATTTCGTATTAGTTTGTAAGCATATATGGGAGTGAAAGGCAGCACCCTAAGAAGGCCGGCGGTGATCTTTGGCAGCCGGAAGCGCTTAGAGAGGCGTCGAGGGTACATTCCGGTGGCCGTGGGCGTGGACGAAGAGACGAAGAGGTTCATGGTTCACACAAAAGCTTTGTCGAATGCAGAGTTCTTGCAGTTTCTCCGCACATCGGCGGAGGAATATGGATTCTGCAACCAAGGTATTCTCAGGATCCAATATGATGCCAAAGCCTTTGAACAGTGGCTCACAACAACTGCCAAACATAGGGATTTTAGGATTCAGCCCACCATCACCTAGCTACTTATGCATAGTATAATCTTGTATATATATATATATGTGTGTGTGTGTGTGTGTGTACTTGTTTATGGAGTACATGTGTATTGATTTCTTGAAGGAATGTTTTGGACAGAAAGCAATTATGCTGCAATTTGATCTCTCACAGACTGTATATCCAATCAACTCTGTCCTGGCAATCGAATTCTCAACCCAAATAATGGGAGGAGAAAAAGAAATTAGGCATAGGAACAGACGAAAGTTCCTTAGGTGCTGGATCTGCAGACCACATGTTGCTTTTTAGTTCTTATCAAGAAAAAAAAAACACAAAAATGAAAAACCAGTGGTGCATCATTAGTATCAAGTTTAGCAGCCTAGAGATGATAGGATCTTTGCATACGTAAACCATCATAACACATTCTGGATCGGCCCGACACAAGGCCAACAAGTCGAATTTTCTAGGACAACAAGTTAAGCCAAGTATGTTCAATTCAAAATTCAATAATAAATAAATTAAAAGACCAAAGTCATACTATCATAGACATCATTTCAAAATACAATGATAAACAAGTTAAAATTCCATAGTAAAAAAAATAAAAGTGCTACATATGATCGATCATGAACCACATTTGGATCCTCCTTAACTAATCCCTTCCACATTAGGAGTTGTTTATTTTCCATTTTAAACATTAGAGATCAAATCGCCCAAAACATAACATTAGGAACCTATTTATTTTTCACGATAAACGTGAGGGGTGTTTTTACTATTTATAAGGATCAAATATAACAAACCTATAAAAAACAACAAACCAAAAAATAAGAATAAATAATTATTGAAATAATTTAGATCTTTCTAGCACTTTGAGAAGCAAAATATTCATCAAGATCAAGTTTTTCCAATACCTCATTTAGTGCATAAAATTGTTGGTCCATTTAACTTTTCTTGAGACATAGTAGAATGCATATATAATTTCATCAATTTCAGTTTTAAAAAACTTATTTCTGCTGAAGCTACAACGTGTATTATCTACAATAGAAACATTAGAAATACAGTTTGAAATTTTAACAAACTCAAGAACTTCACCATATAACTTCATTTATGATGGTAAAAATATTTGTAGCACTTGCACTTCAGAAAATAAATATTCAACATCAATGTCAAATTTATCATTATGTTTGAGGGCTTTGAAGCTTAACACAGATTCATGCAATGTGTTATCATCCAATTAAACTAACACCTTATGATTGAATAAAAAGTGAAAAATATCTTCAAAGACTACCAATTGCTCAAATATGATCTTTAAAGATAAAATAATGCTCCTTCTGTCCCAGAGAAAGCTTCATCACTTTTGATAGAACAGATTTAGAAAAATTGTTAGGTGAGTGTGTGATGAGTGAAGAAAGGATAGTGAGTTCTTCATCCAGAAAGAAAAGTGATGTGGGTCTTAAAATTTCTCCCAGAATGAAAGAAGATATTGTTTTGAGACAAAGAAGAATTATTAGAGATTCTTTTGCAAATGAGAAGAAACAGTAGAGATGTTTATCTGGATTAAGTTATGTTTAGATCTTAATTATGGCTAAAGGGGTAACATAATATATATATTTTTCTATTATCAGTTTAAATAAAGAGTTATAATTAGTAAAATAGAGGCTATAATCTTAATTCTTAAGTTGATTGAATTATTTTTAATGGATTCAAGTAACATTGTGGGGCTCAACTTTAGTACTTAAGGTCTAGTGAGATGCTCAACTCCTAATTCTCCTCAAGATCCATAGTTACAGTATACTATACCTCTTTCTAAAGGGCATAGAGAGCCTCTTTCCCACACTATTATGAGCTAGCAAACTTTGAGCCACCTAGTCGAAGCCGAGAATTATTGAGGAGAGAGATTTCTTCCCTTGTGTGCTCTAGGTTCATTACCTGCCTGGATGATAATTTGGATCGGGGTTGGGAATACACTAAGGATGCGTTTGGTTTAAGTGATAAGATGTGATTGATAAAAGTAATTTAATCAAATGTTTGGTTTGCATGATTAAGTCCGTTATGGATCACTGTTTGGGGGCCAGAGTAGAAAGAAAACAAGAAAATGAAGAAATCGAAGATCAGCAACACCGGTTAAAACCTCGCTGCACAAAACACACAGATTACACACACTAAACCAAAAATATTTATCAACATAAAACGAAAACTTTTTGAGAACGAAGTCCTGTACAACTTTAATATATATGATTGCAATGATAAAGACCAAAGACAAAGCATTTTGCATGTTTGGAACTTTTTTAACATGAAGGATTCTAGATAGGAAATACCATGATTGTGTCTAGAGACCAATTTTCATCAGTTGATGTTATGCAATATATGAACCACTCACAGCAAATATTCTTGTAGTTTGCATATGTTGACAACGTCTGTGAAGCTCCAGCAAGACACGCATATCTGGATTTGCCTCTTCTACTCATGAAGGACATTTTTTAAAGCAGTTGTTCTTAAATAAGAGTCCATGTTAGGAAATGATTCTTTGAAGATATCTTCAATCTTTTGCGAATCTTATGAACATTTACCTAGTATGCTCGAGAAAAAAAAATGCTATTTTTATTCAAGAGACGGATGGATACATGCAGTTCATGATTTTACTATCAAAGTATTGTTGATTGAAATCTATTTAATGTTTGATAATCAAGTTATTTATTATTTAACATAATAGTGATGCATAATGATAATATTTTACATTATTTAGTGTTACATTTACGATTATATCAACTTTATCCTCAAATACATCGAACTATTAGTGTTGTCACTAGTGTCCATGGTATTTTAGGGTACACAAAATTTCCGTGTCGTCGTGTCCATCCATATTTATTCGATTATTACCACGTACTTGTTGGTTTTATGATTAAATCGAGCATTTTTTATTAATAATTATAATTTCTATATTTGAAATATGAATTGTAATTAATGTTATTTGACCATATCGATGAAAATTGTAAATTTCTAAAATAATGTGAAAGTTTATACATGTTATCATAATTACCTCTAACTAAAATGCTCTAAATAGTTCAACTATAAACTATGATAAATCTAAATATTAACCAAGAGCTGGATTCCCAATATTTCCCACGAAAAGAAACAAAAAAAAATGACTCAAAAAGGTTAGGTGCAAGAACGCACGCATCATCCTCAATCAACAATCAGAATCCAACCTTTCTTTTTGCCCCCCCTCCCCCCTCTCTCTCTCCTCTCTCTCACTAGAAGGCCATGTTACCACTAAAGCTGGTCCGCTCTCTGGTTTCCGGCGATGACGTCACCAGCAACCCCCTTTTCCTGTGCATCCACCACGACAATCTCGAGCAAGAGAGCGACGACAACGACGATCCAACCATCTCAAGAAACAAAACCCCATTAATGCTCTTCCTCCCCACTCAAGAATTGGTCAGAGACACATACAGATTGGCGTCCATCGCCAGAGCCATCGGAATGGATCTTCAACCCAACCCCTCTCTCTCCCACATCATCTTCTCATGGCCTTCGCCGCCGCCTCCACCCCAGTCATGCACGCCCTCATCTTCCTCATCAACATCACCACACTCATGGGCTTCATCCTCATCACCACTGTCGTATTCATGGTCGCTACCAGACGGCAGCGTGCCGCTGCCGTTCCCCTCCTTCGCCACTGCGTCCCTCTCCCACCTCCGCCTCTTCGTCAGCCTCTCCAAGGGCTATTTCAAGCTGGCCTTCTTGAAAAGCGGCTGCGTCCCACTAGAAAAAATCGAATCTTTGAGCAATAATAACTGGCATTGCACCTCACTTTCGCTCTTCGCTTCGAGCACCGGCGAGCGCGTGGAGTCCATGGATGGATTTTCAAAGGCATTGCTTGGGAAGGGGTGGGCCCTATTCAAGACTAATTGTTGCGGCCAGAGGGATTTTCAAGATTCTGTGGAGAGGGAATTGTATTTGTATAGAAAGTCGGATGCGAGTAGAATCTGTGGAAATGGGGATTTGAGGGAATGCAGTAGGACTAGAGAGTTGAGGCTGCCGGCATTGGATTTCAGGAATGCGCCGCTGAGGATTTTGCAGTACATTCTTCTCATGACCGATGATGTCTTCTACCTTGCCTAGCAATTCAAGTGAGAATCCATTTTTCCCTTTCATGGCTCTACTTGTTCAGTTTATGTTATCTGTATATGTCTCCTAAGAGGGCGTTTAGTAGTGAGGATTAACCTAGATACATAAAATTAGAATAGGTTAATCTATTATTTGATTAAAAACTTGCGGTATCCTAAAGCTCTTGATTTTTTCTACAATATGTGATAACCACCTACTTGATTCATATTCTCTTGGAAGGCCTAGGATTATAGAAGTATATTCAATCATGTATGTTGTCAATCTTGAATAGTAAACGCCCCCTTTGTGGTGTGTTTTGTTTTTCTTGATTATTATTGGTATGGTAAGAATTTAGGTTGTTGCAATTAAATAGGCTTTAAACCTTGAATTCAGATGGACTTGTGCCGTTATAGGCATCTGTGAGTTACTACAAGGTACTCTCATGTGTTGTCAATGTATTCAATGGAACTAATAATTGGATTTTTGCACTAGAGGGTGCTTAAATGAGCCTTTATATGGAGGGGATATAGGATTTGATTAATTTAGGGATCCTTGAATATGGATATAGCTCGTAAATATTAGGTGCTAGGTATTTATTCCAGCAGCAGTCGAAGGACATGAATGGATGATAGGTTGGTGATAGGATTGGATCTGCATTTAACAAAGTCATAGATTCTGTTTAATGATTCTATCAGTTAATGTGAGTAGTATGTAGTAATGATTGATCGACTAATTTTAGCTAAAGTGAAGTGTCTTTGTGATGGCTATCATTTTTTAGGGGTGGTTGTATACTTAGTAGAAAACCATATCCTTGTAATGCTCTTCTTTCCAAACCCAAACAACATATGGTTTATCAGTTTCAAACTTTGCCAAAGGAGGTATAAACTGCAATCTTTAGATAGACATACAGAGAGTGCAAGCAAGCGGCAGTTCTGTCTGTTCAATCCATTCATGCCGAATATCTTTAGAGAAACATCTTGATCGTGTTCGCTATCTTTTAAGAAACGTATGTAGCAGTTATAACTCTATGATGAGCCTCTGAGCACTAAGTATCTTTAATAGACTAACTAATGCTGTAGAAAGATTTTAATGCATATGGGTATTATCATGTAGGGTTCTGGTTGTGCTGAAGTTTGTTGATGTTAATCAACTTCTGATGCTGCCAAACTCCAGAACTTCAGTTTTGGCAGTTACATGGTTGTCTGAGTAACTTAAGCACGTATGAAGTGATTGTGATGATGAATTTACTATGATTTTGGTGTTCGTTGTTAATAATACCAAGAGTTGTAGTAACCTGCACAATACCGATCTGTACTTCAAATCCATATAAAGTTTGACCTGCTTCTAGTTAAGCTTGATTCGCATGTAATCCTCTGAATCTTCAACTTATCAGGCAGATGTAAGCTTTTATACTCCACTGTTTTGAACGTGATTAGCCTGATTTGATGTTTTTGTATTGATTGATTGAACCTCGATGAGTTTTTTGTTGATGTCCAGTAAATAATAATATGAATAACCATTCACTATAGCGGCACTCAGTATCATCTATTTACCTTGACCTCCTCTTGGAAGGATTGGTTGTGTAGATAACTCATGTGTACTAATTATATAGTTTACCCCATCTGTACCATGCGAAGACCAGATCAAAGTATTCAAAGGTGTATACGGGCTTTTCACATCAGTATTATTATACTTCGGGAAACACGGGATGTTGTACTTCAACAAATAATTACTGAAGTTGAAGAAGTGATTGCACCTGATTCTTGTACTACAACTTAAGCTAGAAACTCAATTAATCGCTTGAAGTTCTAGTTTCCCCCTTTTTCCCAATAACTGGTTATCTGAAGAAGTATTTCCTAAAATTTGCATCCTTGATTGGAGGATGAGCATGAGAGATAATAGCTTCGCCCGGGGTAAACTTGATGACCCACAGGCAGATTGCAGGTAAATTAGTTGGCAAATATGTGAAGGTAAAGTAATCTTTTAGTATAACAGTTGAAATTCTTTATAAGACAAATGGTAAAACGCGCTTATAGTATTTACTGGCTGATAAGAATACGTGTAGACAATGCCGTTTTTGCTTATAAATACACCCGGCATACCCAAGGGGGCGTTTTAAACTGAGGATTAGCCTAGATAGATAAAAATGGCTAATCCTTTCTTTGCTAAGATGGATTGGAACTGTGGGATATCCCAAGGCCCTTGATAATCTCTATAATTTGAGCTAAATTTGCTTGATTTATATCCCATTGAAATGCTAGTATTGGTGAAATCCTAGTATTAAAGATAGAAATACTCAATCTTGTATATTATCAATCATGAAAAGTAATCAGCCCCTAGAATCACTTTGCCTACACATATTTACTCACAAATTACCTGCAATTTGCCTTTGGAAACAAATGTAGCATCGATTTTATGCTTCATGCTTGTGCGGAATCTAGAATAGTACTCAATACTTTCGTTTCTGTCTTCTTGGCAGCAATATCAGTTGTGTAATGATGGTCCTCCATTTACTCCATCATGGTAATGACAAGCACACCAACATTGTCGATCATTGTGAAGAGGCGACTCATGATTTGAAGGCAAAGAGTTAACAGCATCATGTACGGGAAAGAAATGTGCTCTTTCAAGCTGTTTCTACTGCAGACTGTAAATACTGCTATAACAGGTATGGCGATATATAACCGTGTAATGGAATTTGAGGATATAGTGATCACTTACAGTCATATTTGAATAAAGTTGTATACTTGTGTAAAGCTTTATATTATGCTGTAACATCCCATAATTAGTTGATTTATACATATTTTGTCGCTTATCGGTCATATCTATGTTCATTGTATTATCTTACTTCATTCTACTCTTATAGAATTTAGGGAGTGAGCAAAATATCCAAAATTCGAATATCCGATTTGAACCAAATCGAAATTTATAATTTGCTTCGGATTTTCGGATCGGTTTACATTTTGGGCAATTTTCAGATCGGATATATTAAAAGTCAAACAAATTTGGAATTTGAAATATATTTTTAGTAAGATTCAATTTTACACTCTTATTACATGAATATTGAAATATGATATTTGCTATACTATCAATCTTATTGATACTAATTTAGATTTTCAGAACTTTTTAGGTTTTTGGATTTTTTTTTGCAATTTCGGATTTTCAAATAATTCGATTAGGTTCGGATTTAACTTTCAGAAAGTTTCGGGTTTTTGGATCGGTTCGAATTAGGTAAAAAATCAAATCGAAATCCGAATACTCACTCCTTTGTAACCGTTCTTGCAGCCAATACTGTTGTGTTATCTATGAAGATGCTGATATAAGCAAGCACATTCTTCCATTTATTTTTGGGTTGATTACATATATTTATACTTATATTTAGTTTATGACATGACTTGTAAATTTTTGCACCAAAAGTATAAAAATTCAAATTAAAACAGATATAATTTTTGTCAAATTAAAGTTGATGTGGTTGTATGTGAAATAGAAGTGGACTAGCTTGTTGACCACTTGAAATGATGTCATTGCATATAAAATCATGAATTCGTGGTTTTTCAAAATAATTTTTAAATTGATTGCATGTAATTTCATGAACTTTATAAAGTGGGTGAATTTGGTTGTATGATGTTTTTTATTGTGATTCTAAGTCTAGACAAGATACCTTTAAAAACTAAAATTACATGTAAAGTTCATGAATAAGCAATTTTATTACAATTGTATTTCTCCAGCAGCCACACCAACTTTAATTTTCTCAAATTGCATTGCTGTATCAAGAAAAGGATTATTTTTTTTTAAAAAAAAAGGGATCATAAATCAACAAACCTTGTGATTTCAATTTCAAGTTGTACAGGCATGGCATGGCCGTCGTTGGATCAGTGACCACATTTAACAAAATCTTCATTCAAAAACATGGTTCTACTGTAAATTACTATTACATCCTCAAATGGTTTTGGGGAAGCAAAAAAAATCACCAAAGAAGAATCATCATAACAGATTGTATTATCACGAACTAGTAACTAAATAAGATGAATAAATAGACGCAAACGATTAAAACATATATTTCACCGGTGTGTGGGAAGAGGAAGGAAAGCGAAGCAAAGCATCATGTGGCATGAGAGCCGTGTGTTCGTGATGCCCATATCCCAAACACGAGAAACCAGAATACAAACAAGATTGCCCAGTAACGAGCAGGCCCGTACTTGATTCTTGTTAGAACGAACTGCAAACACACGGAGTACATTCGTCAGCTCAAGTATCCAATGAAAATAACTTCACTCAAAAGAGTAGTATCGAGCAATCATTCAAATGAAGCCGCCTAACTTGACAACACCACCAGATCCCATTGTTTACATATGCTTAAATCAAACACCGGAAAGGATCTGAGGGTTTTATGGACCACATTTAAAGAAATCCCTCCTAAAAGCCCCACAGTTGCAACTTCAGAACTATCTATAGTGGATGCAGGTTAGGTTTCATGACCATTAATAAGTTTCTCCCTATTTCGCCAATTGGAACTTACATAAAACCCACAATTTATACATCATCAACTGCCCAACATTTTGAAAGAGTAGGCTACATATCCTGTCATTATATTAGGCAAGCCAAAAAATATATATATACTGAACCTCTAACGGTGACATTTTCAATAAGTATAACCAGATTTACTTTTTTTTCTTTCAAAAATGATAACTAATCACGTCTTTGGTGTACACGTGCTAAAGGTACCAACACAAGAAAAAATGAAAAATAGAAAGAAATGAGCTAAGCTAGTTAAACAATCCAAAAACCCAACCAAAAAAATTGTATTTTGGCCTGGATTCATGCATCAATTTAGTGCAGAAAGAATCAAAAGTTTCATTTTTGAATGGTTTTGGCCTCAAACGAGTATTTTTGTACCCTCCATCTATGGCCAAGAAACACATAACATCCCCAGAAAATATATGATTTTCAAGAAAAATAAGAAAAACAACCCACGAATCCAAGAATGTACACTTTGGCTACCTAAGAGAGACAAACAACAGTAACAAGCTACCTCAATTAGGATTTATTGTTTAGAATACTTATACGACCATAAAATATCTCTTGTAAGAAATTGATAGCAAGAATGGTAGTGGAGACCAAAATTCCATGATAAGGATTTGTTTCCAAAATGAAGCAACAGCTTGCTTTCTAGCAACAGAAAGTATGGAAATTATTTTGGATTTGGAACAGGTTTTCATGTTAGCTAAAGAGGGACTGAAGTTGTCCTTAATGATTTCTTTGGTATGTTAGTTATGAAGAAGAGATGAGCTATACCTTAGCTTTTTTTTTCGTTTGATGGTTGACATAAGCATGCATGTGCGTCGAAAGTGGCATCGATCATTTCCCCACAATACTTGAAAGGTGGGGTGTTAAAATGACAAATATAAATGGATGGGTTGTTTTGTTAAAATATTGAAGTTCGGGCATTTTTTGGCACTTTTGCTTTAAAATATCCACTGTTTGGTGAACAAATATGTTTCAATTACACATCACAATTCAAATTATCCTACGAAAATTCCTACCTTTTATCATGATATAAGATAAGAGTACTCTTGTATCTAAGATTCCTTAAAATTATGATAAAGTTTATCTATTTCTGATAGAAATATCAACTAAAAAGCAACTGAACTTACAAATCGGAAGAAAACTACAACAGTCAATGCACAGACGCCTCCAAGAAGAATATGCAGGCCATTTTTTGCAGTTTTCTGCAGTAGAAGGCACAAGTTTCAATTAATTCCATGCAAGAAAATAATTGGCAAATAGAAAATGAAAGGAACTAATTAATGAAAAAAGAAACATTATCCAATGCTCAATCCAACAAGTGGCAAGACCAGTAGCTTGCTCCCAAGCTTTACTTGTCACAGGAATTAAGAAATTTTAATATACATGAGATTAAGTACAAGCTTATCTTGTCAACGAGAATTATCTAGTAGTCCTTTTATATCCTTTGGTATAACAATACTTTTTAGCCGTTAACTATGGTCTCTGGCTCTGTTGGTCTGATTTCCCATTCTTCAATTCAGAAAGTCAGAATAGCACATACAAGATGGATGTACAAGAGCAAGAGATTTGGAATGGGGTCAATGACCCACAAACTTAAGAGGATAAATCAAAAGAGCAGGTAAATATTGAAATCAAAGCATTAGTCTGACAAAGGAAAACAGATTAGAATAGGTCTTGTGCTTTACAGGAAAAGCTCTATTGAACAATTTGTGAATGCAAGTCATATGTTGGCTATCTTTCCTGGTACACATTTGGATCCAAATACTGTTACAAGTCCAAGACTCGAGGTGTAATAAATTAACTCAATACATGGTGGAATATAAGGAGTTCTTCTTAGCCTGTGGAACAGGAGCAGCCTAGGCTGGGCACAGTGAACTCACAGTTGTTATTGAGGCTCTGAGTCATAATGTCTATAGAATTACAAGGATGCGCAATTTTTCCAATAAAATGGCACTTTTCATTTCCATTCTTTGCATTTCACAAGGAAATCTCCATCTTCTCACTCTGGGTGTTGCTGCAGCAATACCACCGAGGCTAACTTCCAATCATTGGGTCAGTGAAATATAAAAAATGCTCTACTTTTAAGTATCATATAAAACTGCAGCAGGGTCATTCTTGTCATCAATAGCAGGGTCCATATCAAGCAAAAGAGGGATTTTCAGCATATGAGCTCTCATTTGTTTCTCTAAACTTCAATAAAACTGAAACATATTCAAGATTTCATCTTTCTATAGTCAGTAATTTTCATGGCTTTTTGGAGAACCAATTATCACTGAACCAGGAAATATTAATTATTATCTCTCCTCCTACAGCAATAGACTTGTACATGTTTGCTGACATATTGAGATATGAGAGTTAATAGAGTTAGAATATTGAATGTTCCATGTATTTCAATATACATCCAGGTACTTCACTAGTTAGTAAATATTGAGTTGAGTAATACCAAGATCCACTAATTAGAGGCAGTATACAGGAAATATACAATTATACATGTTTTAGATTTTAAGTGGTCTATCTTCGAGGGACAGAGGAAGTGTAATACTTTTATATAAAAAATAAATAAATAAATCATTCAGTATTCTGTAGAAACTATAGCCAATTTCTAGATGGAAAGGATGACGTTTTTATGAGATTTAGCTTACTCACATGTTGGTACTGTACACTTAGGTTTCTCAAGAACGTAATAGAACTACAACTAACTTATTAGTTATCAATCAGAAAGAAATACAGGACTTCTGTCGAACTGTTGTCCTCGAACATCCCAATAATTTGCACATAAGAAAGCCTGAAAACTGCTACTGGTTCATCAGTATGATTGCAAGGGAAAATGAAAACAAAAAAATAAGACTACTGGGCTATTCTAAATTTCTAATCTCTCTTTTCTAACAGAAATAGACCATCACGAGTCCAGAAGCAGATAAGCTCAATACATATTCCTCATCTTCCTACACAAAAAAACAAAGAAGCCTTTCCCTCTCAAAAATAGAAAATAAGAAAAAAAAACAAACAAAACAAAGAACCAAGAACAAAGAAGCTTATTTTTGACATCTAAATCAGATTTAGGAGTCATAAGCTTCTTTCCACTTCTCGTAATTGTAAGATGTACACATGTCACGTGCTTAAACTCAAGATTTATCAAAGACTATCTAAATTATAATGCTACTACAAGTAGAATAAAAATCCATACCAGGGCAAACCAAAAGTATATTAAACCAGAAGGGGGAAAAGTGTGTGCAGCCAGGAAAGTGTCTAGTCCAATACCTTTCCCACATGCGGGGCGAGAAGCCAAGCAAGAGTAACAGTCAGCAGACCTGTAGCGAGCAGGATCCCTGTACCCTCTACAGCCCATTTTGTAGCAGTATTTTCAACAGGGGCAACCTCTTCCAAGATAGTATTAGAAGCTGAAGGTTGCTCGCTGACCACCTGGGAAACAGTGATAGAGTTGTTGTTATGTGGATTAAACCACAATGAAATTTCACTTAACCTCTGCCTTCGAATTGCAGCAACGGCATCAGGATCCACACCATAATTTTCTTGGGGTGTTGCAGGATTAGGTTCTCCATTAACAGTTCTCTCTCTCAACGCTTCATACTCTTTTAAAGAACCTAATATCCTTTTGTAATCTTCAGGTCTAATATTCTTCGTAATAGATCCACATATTTCACAAACAGTTGATCCATGGCTGATAAACCACTTAAGGGCACAAGCATAATGTGCTAATGCAAGATCATTTTTGCAAGCACAGCCAAGCTCGAATAACCTGTCCTGGCTGTCATCAAGACCTAGCTCTACATCAGCTGTACAGAGAAAAACCTCCCCGTTTGGGCTAATAAACTCAACCAACTCAGATCTTTTAAATACTGAATTATTTTCAATATGTCCTGAGGTGACTTTCAAATTAGACTTAACCTCCTCTTTCCCATTTGTAAGATCACAAACTGGTGGAGAAATACCCAAGAATCCCAGGGCAATATTTCCCCTTCTATCCGGTTCGGAGCATTGACAAACACGACAAGTTGCTGAGCCAGCTTCCTTGTCTACATTAAGACATGATCCATCAGTTTTTGGTTCTTCATCCTCAGTAGATGAGAAAATGTTTTCACTGACTATACCCGTTTGAGTGGACCTTTCTTTCTCCATATATTTGCGTGAAGTTACACCTACAGAGAGCATACACTATGTGCTTTTGATGATAGTGCTATCTTTCAACCAAAAATATCCATCAGGTGAACTCCGCCGTTAGATATATCTCTGAAACGGAGTCAAAAAGTCTGGCATAACAAAGTTCGAAAGGAATCTCCCATAAAAGAAACCATGCATACTTCTCTAGCTTGATATTGGACAGTGATACCATGCAGCTAAAATCACTTCCTAAGAAACTAGTTCTAATACAGGGAGCATCTAGGAGGATGAAGATCTTTAATACTGCAAATTTGGAAAAGGAGTTACACAATATGCATATTATAATTCCTAGAATTTATGAAGACTGAGAACTTATTCATGCCAGCTGAACCTCCTTAAAATGCAGCCAAAATCAAGTCACAGATAGAACCCCTTCTAAATTATTACCTAATAATAATTGCCACAAGTAACAGGCATGATTGAGCTCTTAAAAACAAATCAAATGTTTCCTAAACATATATAGTGACTTTAATTCCACACAAGAAAACGAAAAAGAAGATGAAAAACAAAATTGTTGGAGAAATATGCAAATGTACTTGTGCGAGAAATATGCAAAAGAGAGAATTATTTATACAAATAACTGCCAATTATGTTTATGGGAGAAAAATCTCAACATTAATGGGAAAAGGGAGATGCCCACTAAAGTTTCTGGGTGAGATGAACTTTATTGGTAGATACAAATTTAACAGTCGATAAAGCGAGAAGAGTAGCATAATTGACAGGAGAAAATGCCCTCCAAAATAAATGCAGCAAAGAACATAAATCTGAATCAAGATAAAATCTTGTAGAAATCATAGTGAAGTAGAGCCCATGATACTCTATCTATTCCAGTAATATAGTTTTACAGAAATGAAACGACGATGATTCTAATCAAACCAAAGCATAAAATACCGAATACTGGAAGAGAAGAGGAAGAAACAAACCTCGGGTAATTAGCAAAGCAAATCGTGTGATTATAATTTGGTAGGTGGCCTGTCTCTCTCTCTCTCACGCTCTCTCCCTCTCTCGTGTTCCAGTAAGTCTGATAGAACTGTTTGGAAAAGCCTTTTTAATAGTTGTGCAAGCTTTACTAGTGGTTCTTGCATCCACATCCTTCAACATTTGTGTTCTTATGTCTAGGCCCCATATATTTTGGCTTTTTGAGCATAATTTCCTTAAAATATTCATTTTCATTAAAGGCAGTGTTGCCCACGGGCTTTGGGCCCCAAACTGGTGGTTGCGATTTTCACCAAAGTTGAAACGTAATCGGCTCAGGATTTAAAAAATAAAAAATTGAGTTACTTACATATTGTCATTGATGAAGCAAGTTCATATAATTCTCTTATTTTAATTTACCTCCCTAATTATCTTACCTTAACTTACCTCTCTAATTGTCGCTGCTACAGTCATCCCCATTGTCGAATCTATCGAACTTGGTAAATTCATCATTTAAGCTCTCGTCACGATTATCATACTCGAGTTCTTGAACTTTTCAGCCTTCGACCAATCATCAAGCAACCTTAATAGAGAATGATATAGAAACATTTTATTTATTAACTCATTTTAGTTCCTTATTATTTAAGTATTAGATGTTTTATATATTTATATCTTTTGCTTCAATTTATGAACTTAGCCTATTTAGTTAGTTCATATATAGAAATTTTTATATATATCATGCAATTAAATTTTGATAAATAAAAAACATAGGTTTGTTTTTTTCCTTCTACCGTATTCTTTCAGTATTCAAGACAAAATCAACAAATATTACACTTTTATTTGCGTCATTTTTTAGTATTTTATAAATCTCAATCAACAGACTAGACGTTTTCGTGCATCAAATATTGTGGCTTCCATGTTTCTTTCATTCATGTTACTTCTTTTTCTGTCCAACACGAGACCACCAATACAAAATGCTTGTTCGACAAAAACGGCGGAAGCCCTACAAAAAGCTCATTTGTCATGACAGGGAATGCGAGATAATCTTTTTGATGAATCAACCACCAATTCATAACGTCTATTTAGGGGACTTGTATCATCACCTTCACGGCTGCACTCTCTGTTCCATGCCGTTTATCTCTCACTCTGTCTAGTCTCTCTCAATTCTGTTCACAAACTCATCTAATGCACTAACATTATTCATCTCTCTCTACTCTTTCTCTTTCCTCACATCTGCAACCGAGAGAAAATCTGGACTACCTAATCTTAAAACCCTCTTCTTTCTTCTTCTTCTTCCCCCTTTCTTCTTAATTTCCGCAAAAAACCCAAACAACTCGCTCTCTCCATCAATCAGCCAATAAAGCCGCCGCAGATGCTGACGCCAACCAGCACTCTCAACTCAACTCCGAGACTGACAACAACGATATAAGAAACCCAGCTCAACTTGCTCTAACGTCAAGACTCTGTTTTTTTTGTAAAACAGGGAGCAACCTTGACATAAAGTTACTGAGAGGAAAAGAAAAAAAAGATCTAACACGACACGATAATACAACATAATTTTGCAGTGTCGCTGTTCATAACTAAAATGTTTCAATTACTCGATATTCCTTGAGAAAAACAGTCAACTGCCAAATTACACCAAGATAGAGTAAAAGAAAAACGTACTAGCAGGGTACCTTAATGGAACTATCACAATTCTAAGTATCTGCACATACAACAACATTTGGAGGCGCAACACTGTTCTCGCTATGCTCGTATTCAGTGTCTGCTTCAAAATTCAATCCTGCTATGGTCATGCGGCCGATGTTGACTGCATTTGAGGTTTTCTTGTTAGTTGTTACAAGTGAAAGAAAGATGCACAAAATCAGAAAAAAAGTTAAGCAACCATCATGCTGCATTTGAACAAAAACGTGAGTGACAGAGTGGCCTTTTGTCGATGAATGTAAACTGATTGATGATTACCTTACATGAATCGATTTTGTAATATGAAATAAATGGATATAAACAAATGATTCAATGAACTCTCAAAGAAACTATAGAGTGGTAAAACAGAATTACCAACAGCATCCATCCCAACTAACTTAGGCATGAATTTTCTGAGATGTTCCTCAGCTGCTTCATCAGATTTCAACGTTTCACATTCAAAATGAACTGATATTTTGTGTTTCCCATGCTTCTCTTCAAGCATACCCACGACATCCTTCTGCCACCTATTACAATGTGACAAAACTTTAAAGGCAATCTGAAAAGGCCGATAATGCAAATAACCAGATTTTGCAGAAGCTTAGAATGCATCCATGTTACGAGGAGAGCACGAGGACATGTATAACCTGTGCATAGCTTATGTTAACATGTTTGTACAAAACTACAAATAATATCCGCAGTTTGGTTTTAGCTAGCAAATAAAGGCATAACTGACAGAAAGAGGCAATCATCGGAATCCAGGTTAACTACTTGGAACATTTACTACTTTTTGGGAAGAATTTTCAAATTTGTCTAAGGCATACCCATGAGCATGATCCGTGGTACATATCTTGGCAGCATCATGTCCTCTGCACTCCACTACAATAGTTCTTTCTCTCTTACTCTAGTTATAGAGTTACACCAATAGATAACAATTAGACCATAAGTTAATTTAGTCGACTCATGTCATCAAAAACGAGAAATGTGAAGAAGTTGAGGGGGGGAAATAACAAAAGTAAACAAGAGAAAGGAAAATGGCACTAACATCATAATCTGTTACAGTCAGCTTGATCAAGCGGTAATCCTCACCCCGGCTGCACTCTCTTTCACACTCCAGTTCTAATAACAAGATAAATAGGTAAAACCAAGCACATCTGGCAATAGTAAAGCACATATAAACAAATAAACCAATACAAAATTTGAAATGCTATGTTGCTATCAAAGACAAATTCCATTTGCACAAATTCAAAATTGACACAGAACTATCAGTCTCTTCACTGCATACCTTTCACAAGAACAAGAATACCTAATTTGCAAAAAAATAAAATTACATGCATACTTGCAAATTAAGTTAAGCTACAAAGAAGATAACATACTGCGATGCTTCATTTAAGAATAGAAGGTACCAGTTCCATAGAGACCATAACAAATGGAGTTTGGGAGCTGAATAAAATGGCCAGAAATAGAGCCACTCGGCAAAAGGGCTAATGATGCAATTCCCTCTGTGACCTTTTCTTCCTTCTTTTCTCCTCCTTCTGCACCAACAGATTTGGTTTCGATTAACCTATTAATGAATCATCAAAAGATCGTATCTTTCCCCTTTAGAATTCCCCAAAAATTACAGGACATACCCATTTCCTTAGTTTCCCCTCTCCTGATTTTGGGCTTCTGTCACCAAATTCGGAGGGAATTTCAATTTTGTGATATTTTGGGTGCTCGGTATGGCGACGTCACAAAAGGGTTTTAGCTTTTTAAGGTATCATCAACTTTTCAAGTAAGGCTATCTATACCCACCCACGACCCACATATCATACATTAGGTTAGATTTATATTATTTATGATTTCAATATTTTTTAATTCATCACTTATATATTAATTTTTAATTTATATATTTATTTTAATTAGGATATTTTTATAATTAAAATAAACTATTATAATTTCAAAAATTACATGATTAAAGTTTTGAAAATTATGTAATAAAAATTACAAAATTACATAATCGAAATGCAAATCATAATTAAAAAAAATTATATATATAAATTATATAATTAAAATCCTAATAAAAAGGACATATTTATATATATAAATTATATAATTAAATAAATTATATATAAATTATAAAAATTATATAATTAAATAAATTATATATAAATTATATAATTAAATTATATAAATAAAAAGGACATATAATTAAAAATTATATATATAAATTATATAATTGAAAATTATATAATTCAAAAAATTGCTATTAAGAAAAATCATAATTTGTGTCCAGCGGATTCGAAAAATCGATTGTGTTTTTGTTGTTGGCTCTCGATTACCATCGATGTGTCTTTGGACAACGCTTTGTATTACATGTTCGTCATCAATGCTTCACTCATCGTTCCATATTTGAGGCAACCTCCGAATTGGGTTGGACCCCGCCTCCACTAATCATCATCGCCGTCGCATTCTCTTTCTTCTTTCGTTTTGCCGCTTTTTGACCAATAGGGCGGCTATCACTTGTAGGAAATTCTGGATGGGAGGATAAACAATAAACGAACAAACGATAACAGGAATCTCTGAAAGTCGTATATAACACTTTCAGATCAAATCAATTTGGTCGGTTCACCCAAAATATTTGATCGGATAAACTTCAGAGAGATTAGAGCCAAGTATGTTTCGTTTTGTATGAAAAGAACCAAGAAAAACTGTTAAAAAGCGACCAAAAAATGGGCAAAAACGGTTTCAACTGCCATGCACCCGGCCGGGTGGAACTCTGCCAGAGACTCACCCGGCCGGGTGGAAGTCTCTGGATAAGGATTCGCTTTGCATCCGTCCGGGTGGAGTCCTGCCAGAGTCCCACCCGGCCGGGTGAGACCTCTGGACTCCACGCCGAGGGGCACCCGCCCGGGTGGAGTCCTGCCACCGGCTCACCCGCCCGGGTGAGACTCTCTGGACTCCACGCCGTGTCTTACCCAGCCGGGTGGACACATGCCACCAACTCACCCGGCCGGGTAGAAGTCCCTAGAATCCACGGAGCGTCCCACGCGGCCGGCCGCTTCCAGGGGCGCTGCCCCCGGACCCCCGTCCCGTAGGGGCGAACCCCAAAGATCATAACAAATTCATATAACTGTGCACTCCGCACCTCCGAACTTATATGAAGTATTGTTACGATGATCGGTCACTTCAGTTAACCCAATTACACTAAAATATCCAACATTTCTGAGAATTAAGGGAGATGTAGGTCACATTGTTTTCACATGTTAATAGAAATCTGCTATCACCGCACTCGTTGGAGTCGCCCTTGAGAGTTGAGACGGAAAGGGGAGCTGATATTGGCAAGGATGCCGCAGGCCGAAGGGGAACAGTTTGCATGGGAACATGGAATCAAATAGAATAAAACAATCAAGAGAGATGAATATTTCATCATTGTTGATTGATCGATTAGTAATTTTGTGAACAACACCACACCATTGATTCTTCTCCAAATGGAGTGCAGCAGAGAAAGAGTCCACTGCTAATTGGATATATTTTTCATCTCTTTCATTGACTGACAACTATTATTAAATCCAAAGAGTCTAGTGAATGAAACAAATCCTATATAAGATAATATTAATAAATAAAATTTAGAATAATTACAAAATCTTTGTATGGAAAGTCGAGGTAATATTATTTTGATATTGATATATGATTTATGCCTTATTTCAGTGTGTTTAGCCATTTAATGAAGTGAGTGAACTCCAATTAACAGTTACTAGTACAGCAATCTTTGGCGAAAGCTGAATGGTTGAAATTGTAAATGAGCTAAATTACTATGAGTTATTCGGATTTTAACTCGAATTTTTTTTGCTAAAGCTTGTTCGCTTAAAGCTCGTTAACTAATGTGTAAAGCTCTTGACGACTACGTAGTTTATGAAATATGAACATTGTTTCATATTTCTTGAAGCTTTCGTTCTTGGAAATATATTACCGGCGTTTATGAAATATCCAAGCCAAAAAAGAGTAATATGTTAAAGATAAAAAAAAAAAATACTATCTCATAAATTAAGGGATATGAAATTTATATATTATTTAAACATTACTTCCCTACCTCTAGGATTATAAATGTAAAAAATATTGACATAAAATCGGCATTGTCCTAATAAATAGCCCAGGAATTCTATAACTTGGCTAATGAGTTTTGACCCATTTACCAAAAAAAAAAAACAAAAATGATAATATTCTATAACCCAACGACATTCGATCAACCCATAAGACGCTATTTGGTATGATGGAATTGAGGGGGAATTAAATGATCATTTCTACTTTCATTTCATTCATTTGCTTGTTACGAAGTTTTTACAGGAATAATCATTCCATTTGAAATCAACATTCTCATTAGATTATGAATAGTTATTCCTCTTCGATCATGGTATTAGCCATTCATTTCTTATATTCATTCATTTTCTATCCTCATTCCATTCCACACTCATTCCATTCCATCATATTAATCATAACCTAAGGGCCCTTTTGATACTTAAGGTAGGATATAGTAACACGGGATAGGGAGCAAGATAACTATCCAAGTTTTGTGCAAACAGCTTTTCATGCGCGGCCGTTTGGTTAATGGGACTAAGAGGACATATTTCGTGTCCTCTGTTTGGTAGCGTAGGCTTTGCTGCGGATAAAATATGTGTAATGACCTCCATACCCTTGCATAAACTCTGAAAATAACGTATATGCCATTCTTCTATTTACTGGTGATTCCAATGGGGCCATTGGGGTAACTTGGTGGAGTTCGTAAAAGTAGGCAACATCCGCCGAAAGCTAGGGTTTCGAACAGGACATTTCCACTTACAGCTCGAATCGGTAATTTGTCTAGACAGACGATCTCACCCTATTCTCTTTACATGCTCTGCAAATATACATCTCTGATTCAATCCCGTTTACATACTCTACATAGCTTACGTTTGCAGTAGTGTTCATCGTATGCTGGTTGGGTTTTAAGAATTATTTTTCGGTGGTAACTGCGCGATTGTTTGATGATGGACTTTGAATGTTATAGAGGTTTTAGAATCGAAAATGCATATTGTGTATCCATTGTATAGATGTGATTGTGTATGATTCCAACATTGTCGCGGTGGCCCTTTTTGTGTGTCAATTTTTTTTGATGAAATGATATCATAAGTTGACAGTATGCGTATTTGTTATGTTTAGTTAGTGATTCTTATGCAAACTCGCATCTTTGACAGTGTCGTCTATGGCAGATTTTAGAGGTTCATAGTGTAGTGTTGATTTGAGCCCCGGGACTGAAGATATGGATACATATTTGTGGTAACTACTGTTACTGTGTTGGGCAACTGACTGCCTTTCATCTATTGTGTTCGACCAGGGAGCAGCGACCTAGGACATAGGAGGCCTAAAAAGTGTGAGAGATCGCGACGCAGTTGGTCGACTAGGGAGGAAGAGATCTTGCTGTCCACGCTAAGAGAGCTCGTGGCTCAAGGGTGGAAGTCAGATAATGGCTTTCGTGCAGGCTACTTGAACAAGGTCGAAGAAGCAATTCGACGTGAATTTCCGAATACTGATTTAAAGGTGAACCCGCACATCATATCTAAGATAAATACTTGGAAGAAAAACTACTACTCGCTGCAAGGCATCCTGAGTCGCAGCGGTATAGGTTTCAATTTAAGGGGTGATCACATGATCGACTGCGAGCAAGAGCAATGGGATCAAATAATTCAGGTATACTGTTGAATGACAGAGCATGTTATCAAATTATTGAAGTGGTTTCATTGATGTACTTGTCACTTCCACGCATTTTTCTTCGTTCACAGGTTGATCTGAATGCTCGTTCCATCCGCTACAAGTCATGGCCATACTGGGACAGTTGGAAGGAGATTTTCGGTAAAGACCGGGCTAATGGATCAAACGCAGAAGACGTGATGGAAGCCGTTAACTATCTGTGCTCAAATAAGAAAAGCACAGCCATTGGCAGTTCTAGTGACCTACACATAAGTTACGATGATTTGCTCGCACATGACGTAGCCGTTGATAGTGGTCCAACAGATGCGGCTGATGACGGTGTGTGACAGGCAAGTTCCAAAACTGGGGTTCGTTGCGTGTTTGAGCTAGTCGACAATGAGGATATCCAGTTCCGCATCACCTTCGACCGTTAAACTGTGTACCATTTGCAGTGTCGTGCCATTTGTAGTGTTGACAATGTTGTTTGGTTTGGACAACGTGTTTTCTTGCAGTGTCGTCCTCTCTTTTATCTATCCATATCAACTATTTTGAGGCTTCAATGCCTTTCTAAAAATGTTCGCTGGAATGGATTCGTTTATTACAAGGCAAATCAAATTACAATATTGTTCGATGAAGTTCGAATAAGGTGGTTAAACAATTTCAAGGGGTAATTACTGCTTGAGCTCGTACTCCAACCTATATCCGCAAACATTAGTATATTAATTTAGCGAGAGGTCCATTACAATCAATTGATGGAGAGTTACATTGCAAATCATGCACAAATTACGCCCTAAATAAGCTTAGCCAACGACCAACAACGCAATCGGTTCATTAGCCCAAAACAGCGTAAAACGGCCTACAGAAGTTTGCCTATTATGACACCCAATAAAAGAAACATAGACGCCATGAACATGAAGGCAACACAAATTTCGGTTTCAGACTGAAGACGGGCAACACGTATTCCTACTTTTTTTTCCCTTACTGAAATCGCACTTGATACTGACACGCCATCCGTATCTGAGCAGGGCACGTATGACTGTGACAACACACATTCAGGTACCACGTCGGCCGGATCATTCTTATGGAACTTATCGCACCACAAGAACGAGCGTTCATGCTTCCCATTCGTAGGACACCTGTAGAAGTAACGTCCGGCATGTAGCGCAAACTTCCCAGCACAAAGTAGCAACATCTTGCCCTTCCCACAAACACAGTTCGGTGCCAGCTTCTTATTGTCATGTCTCTCGTTCATGATCCTATACAGAAAAAACACATGCTGTTACTATAGCTAAGTCAACAAGTTACAGTCATGAAATTACTCGACATTAACGCACATTTTATAATAGAATTATGAAATATGCAACACTCCAATGAATTTTGATTCGCACATGATTCCACATAGCGTGCGCAATGTCTTCCCTCTTAGTGTTCCACTCATGCGTAGGATCTACACCATCAACGAACTCAATATCAGGGTGTTCCTCTTCATCTTCGTTACTGTTAATCCCAACATCCAACTGCGCTTCTACTGAATCATTTTCTACCTCACTGCGAATGAAATTGTGCAGTAAAAAACACGCCATAATGAGCCTCGTCTGGGTCTTAATCGGATAATAGGATGCACTTCGCAATATACCCCATCGCATCTTCATTATTTCAAATGCGCGGTCAACCACATTTCGAGCTCTAGTATGTCTCATATTAAATAATTCATGAGGGCTCTGCGGCCTACCAGATTCTGGTCCCCATTCTTTCAAATGATATCTAGCCCCTTTGTATGGAGTCAAAAAACCTCCACTGTTGGCATAACCATTGTTGCACAAGTAGTAATTTCCTAAAACAACACAACAACAAAGGCATGTTTAGGATCACCAAAGCATAAATGAAATGCGTTCTACACATACAAATGTAACCTCTTGGAACCCTCAGACCATGCTCTCGGCTAAGCGCATCGCGTAGGACTCGACTATCACCTGCTGATCCTTCCTAACCAGGCAACATATAGACGAAGCGTAATTTTCTATCACATACGGCCAGAGTATTAGTCGCAATTTGTCCATTTCTTGTCCTAAACCTTGGCTTATCCTCATTGCTGACCATGACATTAATATACGTACCATCTAATACCGCTAAACAACCCTATTTAAGTCATAGAACGTGCGAGACCAACAAAACACAAGCAATTAGAATCATATATCTATATGTACAAGAGGCAATAGTAGTGTGTGCCATACAAAAGGGGTTGTAATTAGGCACACTACCTTGAACCACATCTACCTTGGATCAACGCAATCGTCTGACACAGGCTCTGGTCTTACCAAGAACAAGTGATGCAGTTTCAAGATTGCATTTAGTACTAGATGCACGTAATGGGATACAGTTTGACTAGATCGCCAAAAATCAAAAGAAACTATCCTATTTTTCTTGTGATGAGTAAGAACTCCAAAAAAATTGCTACTTGTTCTTCGGCGGTCACATATTTTCCATCGGCCAAGTCACCGAGCTGCCGTAGCAGGACGCACAATCTTCCAAAACTGTTTCGATCCATCCTAAGATTATCTGTGCAGTCACAGTCGGTGGTCCCAATCAATCTGCCCAGGTGATTTACTTGGGCATGCATCCTGGTTATCATATTATATGGTCGTCCATATGTGCTGCATTTACGTTTCCTAGATTTTCTTGTTAGGGCAAAAAAAATCCAGAATGCCACGGTCTTCTCTAACATATACTGACACTGAAACTGCTCTAATAGAATATAGATAGAGGAGCGACAATTTATATTATGCGACATCTTCCGATTACACATACAAGTGCAAGAGTGCTGCATTTGCGAACATAAGTCAATATGATATTCAGAAACACAAAAAATTTCATCAAGCTATAAAAAACGCAAGTGCACGGGACATACGCTCGCAATATCGCGTATTGCAAAGCTTACAACATCACAGTAATACCCAACCGAACATGAATTACAACTATCCGTTCACTGGCAAAAATTTAAAAGCATCACATAAAATCACTATATTATGAAAGAAGAACTGCATATATGACGTTACGGTGTAGCTAATTTCGTTCCCTAAAACTAACATTGAACTCACAGATATAGCCACAATTACTCAAACTAGCCAATCATTGTGGAATATTAGTCTATACTTGTTGAGTTTTTTGGCAAAGCACACAGTGCAAATACAACCACGACAATCAGGCGCGGATAGCCCTGCTAAATTAAAGACAAATTGTTCGTAATGAAGGTTCCTAGGTTACCGTTTTCTGAAACTAATCGGCTATGCAGCTCCACCTTAAAGAGTCGAACTCGGCCGGTGTGAACAACTTCGACCGCTCAGAAGAACAAAGAGTAAAAAATGTTGATGTAAACGTAACCCTAGCTTTCGCCGACAATTTCTCGATTTGTAGCGAATGAGGGCATCGATGGAAAGTGAATGGCTTATCTCGGTTTAAAAACCGATGCACACACACTAACCCATCCTTTTGGTGGGTTTCAAATACTACCCGAAACATATACATTACATCGGGCTTGAGCGGGCCGACCTAGTTATCTAGGCCCGTCAGATAAATAGCCATGCGTACCAAACATCTAAAAACAGTCAGATAAATGGACTTATCTACCAGATTATGCTCCTCCAAACGCGGCCTTAATATAGTCTATGCAAGTTGTAAAGTTAATAAAACTAAGAGTATCAAGTACCTCCATCATGTACTAATCCTTTTAATTCCATCTTGAGATATGTGCCTCAATTTCAATAGCATAAAATAGAGAAATTTTCATTATAACACATCTTTTAACACCCGCATTAGATTGAACATGTATTGTATTATAAGGGCCATTGTCTTGTAAATTATTTCGAAGAGACCATCATACATTTTACCATTCCATATAGCACACTGAAGGATCCATGCATAAAATTAAGGAATATATCTATGGTACAACTCTTAAAACCTAAATCAAATTTTTCGTGAAACTTGGAATATAAATAGTCTTTTTTCCAAATTAACTTACAAAATCATATCGGTGTCTATTTACCAACTGCCTCCATATGCGAACGCATTTTATTTTCATAATAAATGCTTGTTCACTATTCGTTGGTGTGATTTGGTCTAGAAGCCTTAGCAAGGTATTCGAAATATGGATTGTTCAACCATAATCAACCCACCAAGTGCTATGCCAAACATTTAACCATATTAGATTCATACCGTGTTAATGAGAATAAGATACATTTCTTCTTGAGTAAATTCTTTGGCTCTAAGTCTAATCTTATATCATTTGACGTTAACCATTTACAAATCCATTTACAATCAATGGTTTTTGCGTCATCCGATAACTCAACAAGATTCCAGACTCCATTAAACACTATAGAATTCATTTCGTCTAATATAGCATTGTACCATAACTTAGAATTATTACAACATATGACATGTGAAATAATGTGGCCAAGCATATTTCTAGAATTAGTGAGCATAACAGTTGATAACTTACTTAGTAGAATGCTTGCTAAGACCTCATTAGATAGCTCAAAATGCTCATCGATGGCCTTTAACAGTGTTTCAACCTCGTTATATGCCTTAATAGAACCACGAATACTAGCAGTTACCTTAATTTTATGAATGCCAAATTGAAACGATTATCGCTCCAATGTTCATAAATTAATCATTATCCGTGGTGCTAGTAGGCATAGGTGAATTGTTTATCCTTATGACATAATTAACATTCATAAACCTATGTAAGATAATGATCTCATTCCATAGTCTATAGTTATCCACTATTCAAGTCAGGAACTTCGCATTAAATACCAGAGAAATAAATATGTTTTATAACTGCACAAGAACTAACAATACATGCTTATCACACAAAAATTGAGAATAATAAATAAATACAATCATGTTTTATCAATGCAATACACGTTAAAAAAACTAAATATACATCTTCCAAACAAAACTGCTTGTGGGCTAAGTTTTAAACAAAATGATTCATATAGCAAAATGATAAAACTAACAAATTATATACGTTTTTTTGATCCATGTGGGTAAATCAAGAAAAATAATATGTTATTTTATCTTAATAAATCATATAAGTATAATAAAAATTCATATATGATGAAATTTATCATACTTATATAATTAATCACAAGATAAAATTAGTTAATCATATAGCAAAATGATAAAAATAACATATTATATACCTTTTCTTAATCCCTGTAGGTAAATCAAGAAAAATAATATGTTATTTTATCCTAATTAATCATATAAGTATAATAAAAGTTTATATGGGATAAAATTTATCATACTTATATAAGTAATTACAAGACATGTCATTTACTTATGTGATCTAAAAATTTAAAATACGCAATTTAAAGTAAGCAATTAAAGATGTTGAGTCTATTCTTTAATTAATTAAACTACGCAAATCACATGACATTTAATTATAAACATAATTTGTGCCTTCTAATAAACAAAATTTAGAAGAACACATAATCTTTATGGTATTAATCAAATACTCTAGGACATAAGCATTCATAATTAAATACATTCATTAGGCTAACTTAACAAAGAAAGGCATAAAAATTTAATTCAAAATTGTACAAACAAGGCCCAAAAATTGGCCTAAAAGCCCCAAAAAATGGTGCCCAAATTCAGCTAAATAAGGCAAAATTTATTACTCAATTTCGGCCCAGCAATTAAAGTTAATTAGCAACAATAATAACCCACAAATTGGTAAGCTAAAGCCCAATAGGCGCGGCCCGATTACAACTCAAAACTTAGACCCACTAGCACACCCAAACCTGTAAATCTAGCTCGTAATTCGACCCAGAATTCCATAGCAGTTGCAGAAGCAACTGCACGCGGTGTTTTGCGTTGCGACCGCCGCGGCAACCACCTTTCATTATCTGATCGCCATCATGATGTCGTCGGACACGGGCGACGTCGCTGACCCTCTCAGCAGTCACGGCCGTTCGTTCTCCCATTGCCGATCAACCAAAAAAAATAGCAAGGGCACACAACAAATTGATTTGCAAAATAATGTCGAAAATTCACTTGAAAAATCTCAAAATTCCCAAGAGGAACTTAATGGAATCACAACTGGAAAGAATGAATGAAATCCTTTAAAAGATTAATAATAGGGTGAAGCCATAACCTAAAATCGAATAAATCAAGTGCATAATAGTTCATAGTTGCACAATTCAAAATTAAATTGAAAATTCCTATTTTATTTCGGAATTGTGTGAAGCCTTAACCCAAAATCGAAAACTGAAACTTCAATTTGTTCGAAATTGTGTGAGAACATTGCTCAAAATCAAATATTTCAATGTGTAAAAAAAATTAAATAAGTTCGAATAACCACATAATTTTAATTTTGATATTTTGTCAAATAGCTTATGCGTTGGCTCAAAATTCGAACAAGAATAGGATTTCACTTCGACTCGAAATGAAGGCATTTCATAAAAAACAAGGTAGAAATCAAGTGATGGAGAATGAAGATTATTCACAGTAGAATTGATTTCTAACCAAAGTTAGAACTTCCCTTATTTCTCATGTAATGTACTCTATAAGAGACATAGAGGTTGTAGTATCAAATATACAAGGAAATACAATTTACAATTGCCATGAATTTCTCTTCTTCCTCTTCGATTACCATTTAACATGATATCAGAGCAAGAAAAATAAAAAAAAAAGGCTCAGAAAAATTTCATCATTGCCCTAAAATACCTTACCCAACGACCATTGACTATGAACCAGAATACTCTGCACCTACGGAAACCAATTTTGAATCATGCCAGAATCAAGTGAAACCACCAAAATACTCGAAGGGACTCCCGACGAGCTAAGCCTATAGTTAGCAAAATTGCTACGAAATAGCCTGGAAAACAACCTCAACATACATAACCCATTGCAACAACAACCTACCATGAATCATGAACCCATTAACATCATATTCAAATTGAGTGGGGATATTTACCCACTATGGGCTGCCCTAATGAAATGGGAGGACGGAGGCATGAGCTTGACATCTCACATTACTTGTAATGTCCATAAAATGGCCCTAGTTAAAATTATGAATTTTCGGTGCGATAAGATCGCCGAATAGGGGTTTTTGGCGATTCTTCGAGAAATAATTAATGAAATGAATTGAGATGGACGAAGGACTCTATTATATAAATAGAGTTTAACGAGAGAAATATGGTAAGACTTTAAGTAAGGAAAATCGAATTAGTTTGAGCATTTTATTAAGAATCGAAAATACGCCGATTTACGGCGAAATTAAATAATTCGGAGCCCTAAAAATTAGTAA
>JAYDZE010210977.1:0-39598 GCA_034509125.1 Monilaria moniliformis
CTAATAACTATCCATAAAGCTCGCCTATGTCATTATGTCATGAAATCTTCCATTTCTATTAAAAAATATCCGTCAGGCATTGGACCTATTATTCTAGTTTTAATTACGTCCTTAATGAAGTTTATCCAACACGTTCCATCTCCTAATTCATTGCATGATATCTTGATTTATAGTATGTTAGAGATGAGTTCTGCATTGAGATGCTTTCTGTGTTTTCTATATTTCGATTTTCTACTGTTTATGCATACTCTCTATATCCGATTTCTTATGTGATAAGTGTCATTAGAGCAGTATGATTGTACATATTGGTCAGCATCAACTATCATTCATGCAAATTTAGTAATCCTAGAAAGCATAGGAAAGAAATAAAAAATTTAAATAGTAGCTTTAAACACACAACTATTGTGAGAGGCATGATCAGGCAATGTACTTGTTACCTGCTACAGACAAATAGTATCCTATGTTTTAGCCATCTGATCAGATTCTCTTGTATTTCTGACTCAGTTTTTCAAAATTTGTAAACTACTAAAGTTGAGACTTATTATAGTTCTATATGTTTCCAGTCTTCCAGATGTGTGTATTGTGCATTGGTAAGGAATATTGTATTGTTGGATGACTAGTAGTTATGTTTATTTTCCTGATCGAAGGTTTGATCTTTGGATAGGTTCGGAACCCCACATTTCGCTGCTAGAGCACCAATCTATCCATATCCACAGAATGGTATGATTATGGTTTTTGCTCATAGATTGAAATGTTTTAATTTTAAAGGGTTTTGACACTGACAGCAATCTTCTATTTCTTTTCATAGCCACCATGGCCCACAGTTCCTCAAAGGCTTCCAAGTATGCTACGTCCTTTATTTCTTATTCTCAAGCCCATAGTCCAGTTTCTTATGCTGCTTTGGTATCTTTGTGTGAAGATACCAGCTCCGGATGCTTTTATAGTGCAGGTGAGCTTCATGTTATGTTTATTTATTCTTCACTCAACTGATATGTCGAATAACTGTTTCATACTCTTGTTATTCTTCTCAATACTTGTCTTAATTTACATGGTCGTTGTGTCCTATAATCAAACTTTGTAAACTTTACCGGAGTATTTGCTGTTGAGGTGAACTTCTTTTTGAAATGACTCAGCAGCCAAATGTAAAACCAGGGACCATCTATGTTTGCAATGTTTTTGCTTGCAGAACTATTCCCTGGGCAGTTAAATGATGCAGAGACATTGCATGAAAATGGATAAATGTTCACAATCAAATCATTATGTTGTTCCTTGTATACAACACCAATGAATATTAGTAAGCTTTGTTAAAATCATGTAATGTTGCTTCTGCAGAATCCACCATCAGTTCCTACTCTAGTGGTCGTAAAGTGGGCCAGCTGGTTGAGAAAATCAGCATTCATTGTTGATTGGCATAATTTTGGATACACCCTGCTGGCTCTGTCACTTGGAAGGAGTAGTCTCTTTGTTACGATATATCGTTGGTGAATTTAGACTTTAACTTGTCCAATCTTGATGACTTCTGATGGCTGGTTTTGCATGAGATTATATAACTGGTGTTTTCATCTGTGACTAGGATTGAGAAACATTATGGCATGATGGCTCATGGTTCCTTGTGTGTGACGAGGGCAATGCAACATGAGTTGTTTCTGAACTGGGGGATTAAGTAAGATGACAATATCCAAATATTGTTGTATTATTTTGTTGCACCTACTTGCTTCAAATGTAACTTACATCTTTGATTTTTGATACTACAGAGCCACTGTTTTGTATGATCAGCCCTCTGAATTTTTCCAGCCTGCATCACTCGAGGAGAAGCATAATGTGAGCAAATTAATATTTCATGGTTAGCTTAGAGACAACATTGAGTTAGAAAACTAAAGTCAACAATCTTCTAGTTATTTTGCAGGATTAGCAAAAGTCTTCACAGGCCATTTGGTCTTCAAGATTGCATAAGCAATGGTGAAGGAAGCAAAGATACTATTTCTGGTTCATTTTAAACTCGCAAGCATGTCCTCGCTAAATTCGGTCTAAAATGAAAACATTTGCAGGATCGGCAGGGCCAGACAATGATCCTAATGCAACTCCATTTACAACTCGGGTTGGTTCTGATGTATTCTTAAATCAAAACAGACCAGCACTGGTTGTCAGCAGTACAAGCTGGTACACTCCTGATAATTTGGTTACTCGCCACCTCAATTTACATCACTTTTGTTGTAGAACTTTTAATCTGCTTGTCATGAATGGACATAGTGAAGCAAAGGTGGCTCGGTCGCATCTCCTTTACCTGTTATTGTCCACAATTAATAGAATGGATATTGATATACATATAGTTTACATTGACAAAGTTGGGCAGTAAAGAATGACTTTATTCAGGACTCCAGATGAAGATTTTGGTATGTTACTGGAAGCAGCACTTATGTATGATAGACGCGTTGCTGCACTCTTAGGCGAGGATGACTCTACTACAAATGAAGTTGTTTGGGACAGTATTCATGAAGGGAAACAGTTCTTGTATCCGAGGTTACTGTTTATCATTACTGGTATGCCTATCTTTATACCCCATCCGAATTTCCTCACCAATCTGATTTGTACTTCTATGTATTTTAAGACAATAAAATGAACTGAAGGTAAAGGACCTGAGAAGGAAAAGTACGAGGAGAAGATAAGAAAACTTAGCCTCAAACGTGTAGCATTCCGTACAATGTGGCTGTCGGCAGAGGATTATCCACTACTTCTTGGTAACTAACTTGGGAAGCCTCGATAGGTTTTAGGTTTTCCTTCCTATATAAACACTTACATTAACCCTTTTTTACACAAACAGGGTCGGCAGATTTAGGTGTCTGTTTGCATACGTCGTCATCAGGGCTGGATCTACCCATGAAGGTCTGTCCTAATAAAGCCTCAACTTCAGTCCTATAGGAAAGCAGAACACTAGTATAACAATTTATTGGATCAGCTCTTCAATATTCTTGCTGCCCTTAAATTCTTGGAAAGTAGCCCTCTTGAAGGAAGATTTTCATATTTGAACATGTTGGTTAATTAGGTTGTGGACATGTTCGGCTGTGGACTGCCCGTCTGTGCTGTTTCATATTCTTGGTAAGATCAGTCTTGAGTATTTTCTTTGAAATATCTTCTTAGATAGACTATGTAGGAAGACCTAATAAATATATCCATCTTGAATCTGCATCAAGCATAAAGGAGCTGGTGGATGTCAACAAGAATGGGCTCCTTTTTTCGTCATCTTCAGAACTTGCTGATGAGCTCATGGTAAGCTTCTTTATACTACTACGTTTAAGAAACTGGAAATTGCCCATAAAGCGTTGAATGTCTTTTGCATGTCGAATATACAGTTTCCTTGAACCTTGAGTAGAAATATTTTTCAGGTCTGTAAATGACCTATAGTGTGGTAAACATCATATGTTCACATTTCACGTACCAATAGGAGATTTATGATACTGATGTTTTTTAAATTTGTTATTACCATGCTTTAATCTAAAGAGTTCGAAAGAGATATAAAGGATAGGTAAGAAACCTCTTAGTAGTTAGTGTATTTGCTATCCTGCTTAGATTTTGTGAGCTGCTTTTATCTGTTTGGTTGACAAGATATAAACATAACTACATTGGTTTCTTACAGATGCTGTTCGAGGGTTTTCCAGAGAGATGTGATGGTTTGAAGTCGATGAGATCAAGCTTGATGGAAAGGGTATCTTCAGTTAGGTGGGCAACAGAATGGGAAGAGAATGCCAAGCCCTTAATAAACGAGGTCAGCGTTTTCTGCCACCTGTGGCATTCCTTCAATCGCCTTGCTCTCACAGATGATCAATACGACAACGTGATTCTTTCAGGTTATTTCTGAACACGCTGGCTGAAAATATAATAGATGAATCAAAGAACTACAGGTAAACCTTCTATCAACTTCTACACTCAAACCGAAAGAATTTCATTATTTGTCGTCTTCAACAGGAAACTGTGGTGCTCGCAGCAGATTAGAACCAAGGTTTCCTTGTTAAATTTTCATACATTAGATCTTAAAATGTATGCACTGACCAGAGAGTGTGTGTGCTCGACCTGTTTTGAGTTTTCTGGAGCAACAAACAGAAAGTGGAAAGAAGAATGCTCGAAATCATTTTTAGTGAATCCACCTACACTAATATGACAATTTATAACGTTGTAGCTATATTTGCATACAGTTAACATTTAATGTCACAATTTTAAGATTGTTGGAAAATCAATATGGTTTCTGAGATATGATTTTTTGCCTATATTTTCTTAAATTCACATCTTTTTTCTTCTATTAGAGCATCATCTTTACCGTCTACTAATAGGATTATTTTTAGTGGATATATGGAGTATATATACAACTGAATACGGTTTTTGATTTCTCACTTCCTGAGATATGGTTTTTTTTTTTCCTTCTTTTTTTTTTCGAATAAAATTATATTAGCGTAATGTAGGGTTGTAATATAATTTATAGTTAACTACACATGGTTTTTCAATAAAGCACATTAATTTTAATTTTTCATTTTCATGTTTCCATGTAATTAAAGGTTATCGAATATGCTTGAGTCGTTAAAACATCAACACATAAATTACAAATTTATCATATTTAATATACCGATTAAACGGGTCCTAAAAGAAAGATAGATTAAGCACATGGCAGTGTGACACTACAAAGAGAAAATTTTATTTATCGTGACGTCACAAATATAATATACACTAGTCAATTATTTTCTTAGTTCTTTTATATATATATATATATATATATGCCTTCATTTTTTTTAGTTTCGTCAATGATTTATTACATTAACATAATATTTAATTCAATATAAAAAAAATCAATAATTTGATTAGAGTTAATCATTGAGACAGCAATATCAGCAACAAGATTGAGTCTAATAAACATAAATAAATACATTCAAGAATGAAGAAAAAAACAAACTCATCAAATCTAAAAACTAGCAAATACATAATGAGTCATGATTAATTATTCACTTAAGGTAGTAATTAATGGGGCTTAGAGGCCTTGATCAATGAGATAATCAGCCAGCCTTTCAACAACCATGTTGCATTGCCCTGGTGTCACTGGCTCCTCGTACACCCCAACAACCATTGCTTGTCCTGTCTTCTTGATTGTAATCCCTCCCGACCCCTGTTGGTCCATCGAGTCGAGTCGAGTCGAATATTAAATTTTTTATTAACGAAGAAGAAAACCCTAACATGGGAAATTTTTTATTAACGAAGAAGAAAACCCTAACATGGGACACTGTAAATGCACATCCCATATATATTAATTATGTATACCTTCTTTCCACGAATAACAGCTCCGGGCTCTCCTTGGATGACCATGTACTTTTGGCCGGCCACGAATAGGCCGGTCGGGGCGAGGCTTCCTGGCTCGTTGAAATCATTCGTTATGCCACTGACCTCGTCCGGCTTCAAACTGCAACCACCCATCCACGAACGCATTAAATTCTTCATCCACAAAAAATTTACTAGTACGTAATAGATATTCAATATATTGTGATGTTTCTTATCAATGATCAATGGCTACATTCGTGGTTTGGGATCGATGAATTCATATCATCGGGTTGTATAAAAAGATCGTTTTTGCATCAATTCAAAGCTACAAAAAGGTTCTATGCGATTAAAAGGTCTGTTGAGCGCAAAAAAAACACATACTTCGTGAAATGGTTCATGCATGTACAAGATCGAGTTGGTAAGGATTAACCTTTCATTTCTATAGTCGATGATCATAAATGACCCCTCTACCATATCTGTGCAAATATACGTTTTTGAAAAGGCGAAAATTTGTATACATTCTGATATATCCATCCCGATTAGGGTTCACCAATCTCTAATTATAGTTTATTAATCCATAATCAGATCTTACTAGTCATAATAAAAAATTAATTAGAATAAATGCACCATGCATCCCAAGACACTAAAACGTGTCTCATACATAAATGTATAAAGATGGAACTACATAGTTTACAAATTTTACACCAAATGTTGTGCTCTCTCTCTCTCTCATCAAACCTGAGGGAAGTTGGCGCTTTGAGCCCATACGGCGCCGTCATGTCCCATGATGGCAGCGGAGGTGAGTTTGAGGCCGGCCTGTCCCTCAATATCGCACATCAAGTGCTCATCTACGTATGTTTGCCACGACATTCTTTCTGGTTGATCACTTACTTGTTCAGACAAAGATAGACAGAGAAGAAGTGGAAAGTGCAAGATTGATTTGTGTACAATTGAGTGTAAATTTGAGAAGAATCTTGAAATAGTGAGGAAAGGAATGAATGTGAGAGGCATTGCCTGATCCTCTCCTCACCCTACGTACTGTCCACTCGACTCCGCCCGATACTTTAGCCAAACCATTTTCCGTGCTCGTTCCGCTTATGTATTTTATTAGTTATTCGGTAGTCGGTATTCGGTACTTGGCATTATACGTGTTGACAGTCGTGTTGATTGACAATTTGACTATAAGCTATTAAATTCTTTCCGAACTGACATTTTATTTGAGAAATTTCCGCATGGCCAACTTTTTGTGCATAATGAGAGCTAATCTGTTACTCCGGAGACATTCAAGCGGAGAAGACCTTCTCTTTAAGTAGAGAGGTGTAAAAATCAAACTCAACTGCTCTCCTTCAGCAAAATGAAAAATAAAAATAATATAAATGAGAGGTAATCTAGAACTTAGAATAATAATTCTTCGTAAATTTAGTTTACATGCAAAATATAGGATCTTGAGCTAGCTCCAGTTATCTGCATCAAATCAAATGTCACACATCAAAATGAATACTCTCTAGAAAGAATATTGTGAAAAATATTTATTCTATTATACTAGTATATTTTAAATGACGTGTGCACATAAAACGGTGATTACTTAAAACGATATATGTAATTTATATAAAAGTAAATAATTGGAAATTAGTTGCTGGAAATAAATTATGTTTATCCAACATTTATAGCTTCACACAATTTGTAGAGCTCTTTCAAATTAATTTGTAGCTTCACACAAGACTAGAACTAATTTATAGAACTCACTGAACAATATTCACTTGCCCAACTTTGGGATGAAATTTAGGTAACTATTCCAGCAACTGACGCAAAAACTAAGGCAATCCACAACAAAGCCCCATTTTCAGCCATATTTTCAACCATAACTCCACTTTTCAGCTGTCGCATCCTCAACCTCATTTTCAACCATAACACTATAATGCACCTCTAAAATTTCAGCCTCATTTTCAGCCACAACTCAATTATTTCCTTTTAATAATTTTTTTTTTTATTTTCTAATTTTATAGATTTATTTAAACTGTGATATTTATTAAATAAAAAATAAATTAATAGAAAATGAAATTGACTTAATTAAAACAAAATTGCCTAAGCTATTGGTTGCTAGAGAGGGAGGGCGCGTGGCAGGCCAGCCCATTCCTTTTCCTCCAGCATGAACAATTCGTCCCCTCGGAAGACCCGCATCACGTCTCGTGGCCGTCCCGAGCCACATGGGCCGCTCTATTGGTGCCCTAAAACAAAATATCTCATGCATGTTGTAGTTATTATCAAAATTGTTATATCTTCTCCATTTTGTTTTAAAAATTGAACTTGTTACTTCTTAAATTTATGATTAATTAAACTAATCCCCAGACAAAATATTTCTAACTCTCTCGCTGGGCATACAGTACTAGTTTTGTTTCAGTTCATGCCAAATAAGAAACGAGATGCTCTAGGTTCAATCATAGAATATCCATCAATTAAGAAAACAAACGAAATTTTGAGCAAATGTACAAATTCGACACGAACTTTATAAATATGCAATTAAAATATCATTTTACGTTTTTTTTTTTAACAAAATCCCCAAAATTGTCCAACCCATATAATCTAAAAAGTGTATTCTACATGAAAATACTCATTAAAATGATAACCCTATCAGTTTTCCACCTTAATCGAACAAATTATATTATAGTCAAGTTCAAAAGATCCATATTCGAACAAACTAGATTCAAAGGCAAGTTCAAAAGATCACATTTGAACATCATGTACAATAAGGATATTCCTCAAAAAGAATATTTACAATAAGAATATAATAGACATATTCTATATTATAAAATAAAGCTTGGTAGATAGTAAGTTTACAATATAAAAGAGGAATCACCTGATGGATCAATACAAAATATAAATAAACCACTATATCCATGAAATGCAAAATCTTCTAACAATATTATAAGCATTTCAACATATTTGACTTGAACTAAAACTACCCATAAATATTTATTAGAAGATGATAGAACAATACCCTATGCTTAAATTCCCAAATCTCACACAATGAGTCCGTCAAATTTTAAATTTGTGACAAATTCCAATCTGAATTTCAAAATTCACCAAATGCTAACAGCATAGAATATCAAGACGGAAAAGAAACAGCCAACAATGGCAATGCGTAATCTCAAATGGAATTTGTATAAATTAGAAATGCATTCCTCGGTAAGAAACTACAGCAAATAAATGCCACAGAATCTTATAATCAGATGCCCAGTTAGGAATGTAGTCCCGCCATAGTAGAAAAAACTAAAAACAGAACTCACTTTTGTTATCCACAGCTGTTTCAATAATTTGTGCGCCGCCTACTTCCAATTATGCGGAGATTTGCAATAAAAACGTGTTATCCACCAACACGATACGATCTACCCCTGAAAGCAACACCAGAAGCCCTATCTTGCTGAGCAACATTGGTTGGTGGAGGAGCACCAATTCTCCACTTCATGACTTGTTTATGTCTGAGTATAATAGTCAAGGAAAGCATCATCAACCAGTAAGAATATGCAATGAGCAATTGTTTCAGTGAGATGAGAATTATATCTGCTCCCAACTTCTGCTGTTTGGCCCGTATTTGTAGTTAACAGAGTAACAATGAAACCGAGATAGACCATGTGATTTTTTGTGGATTATAAGAATGCCAATAAAGATAAAACAGAATAAGATATTACCCTCTCTTGTTGCAACTGTATCTCCCTGCACAAGGTAAGTTGCCAAGAAACAATAATGAGATGATTTCGCATTTCCAAATTGCAAGGTGGATCAATGGTCAATGTGTAAGCCAACAAACATAACCAAAAGCTATTGTTAAACTTTGAGATATCACATTGAAAAGCAACACACAAGGATACATAAATGCGGGTGTCTTTAGTATGTTCTTCCCGCCAGCAAGCGGATGCAGTACTGTTAAGAAGTAATAAAGATGCCCAGCTATAATGCCCAAAAGATCAGGCACAATTGGAGAACCAAATATGACATCCAAGCAGAGCATTGCCCATGGCAAGTAAAATGCCTGTCATGAGGAACAGATTCTTGTAAGTACACAACCAATAAGAAAAGCATTGGAGTTCAGAATCCACTAGGTGAGTAAAATACCTTAAGAGTCACAAGACCGTATAAGTTGATATTGGCATTAGGGAATTCTCTACTCCAGAGATACAGAAGCATGAAAACAAGTGAAATCCCTAAGAAAGGGGATGAGAATATGGGGATGATAGACAAAACCTACATAGATAGAAAGAGGTAGAAGGTATTAACATGGTGAACCAGAACCAAAATAGTCATGCAAAAACCTCCTAAAGTAGGTAGAGGGTAACTCAAGCTGAAGATAATAATATGGTATAGGAATTTCATACCAGAAAGTGAGGAGACAAATTAGGGGTAAAAAAAGAAGCAAAATGATTATAAGCCTAATTTAACCAGATTCTATTGCCAGAATATGAACTGCAAGATATATTAACTTTCAGATCTTAGATACGAAGAAAAAGAAATACGTTTGGGGCATGGAAAAGCAAATCAAGCACATCAGCACTCACACACAGTATCCCATACCAGTAGAGAGAAAGCTCCAAACAACATCATCCACAAGAAATCAGCTGTGCGTCTTTGAAAAGGCCCATTTTCCAGTTGAACTCCGTATCTTACTCTAGAGAAACAAGAAGAATTATTAATAGATTATTTTGAAAGGCTGCAAACTAGCAGCACATAGAACAACTAAATTGCATGAGTTTTTTATTACAATTAGTAGCAATAATCGGGAACTAAATTTAACTATTTGACTGTGTCAAGATCTAATCATGGTTAAATGAGACCTACATCATTAAGAGCCGAATCCCAAAATTGATAGAGAACTTGCCAAGAAAAAAGAAGTTGGTAATAAGTCGCCAGACCTGTTGACAAGAAAAAACAATATCAGAGATCTATATTTCAGAAAATATCACTAAAACAGGTAAAGGTGGGGGGGGGGGGGGAGAGAGAGAGAAAGAGAGAGGAACATACTAAAACATCAGATTGTTTGTGACCAATGGAGGGCCATGGAAACTCTTCCACCCAATATTGATATACTTAACATCTAATGCATACAGATACGATCTTCCTCAAATAATTTGTAATTATCTCTTGGTCAAAATGTTTAATTAAACTTGCTGATAAGATTATCACATCTAAGAAAATGACAACTACTAATATTAAATGACAGATTTACACTACTTTACTCATCAATTTTCTCAGCACAGAAACTCAAAATGACAGTATTAATATTAAATGACAGATTTACACTGACATGCAAAAATGAACTATAAATAACCACCTGAATGACTGAATCCAATATTATCTTTGTACACATCACAGATTTAAAGCATTACCATTTATACAAAGAAGTAAAATGTTTACCTGCCAATCCAAGATTGAGAAGTATGCAATATCTGCAGGACTGAGTAGCCCAATTTGACATACAACAGTGACTGCTAAGCATGCAGTCCCATAAGCTTTAGTTATAGGTGGAAGCGACTTATAAAATCTGTACAAAATGAAGATTTAAAACCATCATATTCTAAGATAAACACTTTCAACTAACTGGTCCCCTCTCACAAACCAAAAAAACTAACTGGTCATTGATGAAAGCAAAATTCACATGTGGCATAAACCAATAGATCAAGTCATCTTTACCAATCAGATCGAATGGAAATTTCATAGATTTTTAATGTAAAAAAAAGGTAGTTCTATAAGGCTGAAAAATGAAAACAGGATTGCGAAACGCAATACATAAATGTAGCTGCACCAATTAAACTTGACATGCTCAATACCCTAATAACTACTATCAGAAACTTCATATGCCAGGGAAAAATGGGACGTGACAGCATTATCAAGCAAAGAAGGAACCACTTCTCAGAGATTTATCCAAGTGAGCCTGATTCTTGAACCAATGCTTTGCAACCAACTACGATTGTAGGATATGGGTGTTGTCAAAAGTAGCATGTGACATCAACTCATCAAGCAACAAAAAGCAGTTCTAAATGTGCCCAATAAATGTTGTATGTGATTATTTGCCAATCTTTTGCAGACCAAATGCCTAAAAGGATGCCAATTTGCAGCAGGTTAAAAACTGTAATGCTTCCTTTATCTTTGTGGACAAAGATCATCTAGTTCAGCTCTAGCATCACCTATTAAAATTCATGCCAACCATTATAGAGTGTGAACTGTCTACCATTCTAGTCACTTTGAGTCTATTAGTCCACATTCATTCATCTTTAGCCCATGTTTGATGAAGCAGAGAATTTACTAGAATACACCAAATTAATTGCCCGCAAGGTAACAAAACTTCAACCCAAAATATCAAAGAAAATATTTTCCACTAAGGTATCAGTAGAAGAGTAACTTCTCCACAACTTGTTCACGCACTAATTATACCACACCACCCTGCAATATTTCAGTCTTCCTCCTGCATTGTTTTCAGTCTTCTCCAGACATCTTAACTTCAACATTTTACTTTCAGCATCCAAAACATCCTCAAATTTGAAGACTTAGCCGAGTTATAACCTTAATGAGGAGGCATAAGTCACATACATCTAGGTCAGCCTCTCTCTCTCTCTCGCACACACAAAACTAAACTAATATTAAACTCTTTCCGACAACATTTTTACCTCAAAATCGAAAATGTAACAGTTGCACATCCAAAGAGAAACTGGAAATCAAAAATTAAACCAAGGCGCCCATTTCCACAACACAAGCAGCAACTAACGCATTAATGAACCTTTAATTACGAATTCTAGTCAGAGTCTTAAGCATAATACTCATAAAACTAAGCACATCAATATCACGCAGAGAGAGAGAGAGAGAGAGAGAGAGAGAGAGAGAGAGAGAATTTATATTACTCAGCAGGTGAAGACATGACGAATCTAGAAAATCAGTTCGATTGAACAGATAGTCAACACAAACGATCCGGCCAAAATCGGCAACTGATAATTGCCAGAGTGCTCGTATGCGGTGGAAGAGCAGTACAGGTAGAGGATTTGCTTAACGAAGAAGAGAGAGAGATAGAGAATTGAATAAGTGAGACGAATTCCAGATTTTGCAGTAATACCCAGAACCTTCGTTACCACGCTGTTCTTGACTGAATATTAATAATTCATTTACATACTATTCTTAAAAAAAATACTAACCATAATTTCCCGTGTAATTAAATAAATTAATTCTTCATTATTAGTATTATTATTATTATTATTATTTAATGTAATTATTATTATTATTTTAAAATTTTCAGAAGAAAGAGAGTTATTAACTTATTATTGTAACAGCTTCTCTTTTGGAAATTTTAATTTGCCCAATTTATAATAAATAATTATATTGTTGTACAATTTATTCAAGCATTAATTTTTGTCATAAATTTCTTTTTGCAATTCTAAAACAAAACTTAATTTCTATCTCTAAATTTTCACGGTTGCGATTTAGAGATCTCTATGTGAAGGTAATCAGGTGGCAGATGGGATGATCAATCCTTCTGTGAAGGACGTATGATAGTCGACAGTTCGTAAAGCGTTTTACCAATTGATTTATGCTTCGTCGTAATTTTTCTCTATCCTTTTACTTCAACGACTTCTTTTGACAATTTAGAGAACCATGAGCAAGTTAGACTTGTAGAAAATTATTATATATAAAAAAAAAACTAATAAAGAAAACAAGTAATAGCAATATTTATTTAAATGTTAAAACAGCAGCAATAGGGTAGTAGAAATGTAGTATATAATAGAAATATTTATTTAAATGTTATATAGTTATTATGTTAATTACTATGATAACATTGGGACTTCGTGAACACTAATATAGAGTGATCATACCTCTTTTTTTTTTTGCATATACTGTATGCTAATTAAAATAAATACTCGAAAATCTCATTTGTCCTTACTTCAAACATAAACTTATTCCAAATTTATTGTATATTGTACTCATAAATAAAATACAATTTTATTTTTCTTATCCAATCTAAAGGTGAGTATTAGGATTTCGATTCGATTTTTGCTTAATCCAAACTGCTCCGAAAATCCAATTTTTTATGAGAAATGAATCCGAACAAAAATCAGAAATTGCATAAAAATATATAAAAAAAACATCGGAAAAATCAAATTCCGAAATTTCGAATATCATTTTTCCAAATATTCTTTTTTAAAAAGATCGTGTTATAGATTTGATTTGGTTTGATTCGACACTTCAATTTATAGGAAAAACATAAAAAAAATTATACGAGCTCATCTCATAAGTCAAATATCCAAAAGATGGTATCCAATGGTGATCTAAACTCATATACGATGACATATTTATAATTTTTTTGTTGTTGTTTGGTTATGATTAGATCCAAGTTTCGGATTAGGGTTATGATTGGATCGATGTGGGTATGGAAATCAACATATGATAGATCTTGATTTTTGAGACAGTCTTGCGATTATTGATTTTAAGTCTAAATAATTTCGTTGTTGTTGGAAGTGTGCAGTGGACTGCACCACAACTCCACAGTGCCACTTGTACAATCATATATACAAAATCAGGAGTGGAGGCATATTTTTTTGTGATGGTTCGTATTTTCTGAATTCTGAATTTAAAATGTCCAAATGATATTTTTTCTGAGATCTGTTATGATGATATAATTTTTTGCACAATAATTTACACAAAATATCGAACATTCGATGATGTTATAAGAATAAAAAAAAATCTTTAACTTGGTAAGGGCTCGAGCCCCTTGTGGCTTCCATCTGCGTCCACCGATGTACAAAATAGTAGTCATCTTTGAGGAATTCAAAATTGAATTTTTGGCCACAACCACTACAACTATTTCCTTATATTTAGAAACATCTCATAAATTTATCTGGTTCATATTCCTTATCCTAGTTCTTTTGCCTTTCTTTTTCAGTTTGAATTGCCCCTTTTTTGTCATTTAGTTGGTCTTTTTAATTTATATAAGGGTCTTATAATTTGTTCTATAACTTGTTACATCTAAATTGGTTTGAGATCTACTATTAAAATTTAAAATATTATGTATCAAGTATTTTAGATTATATGAAAATAAAAATTTATTGGACCCAAATGTGTTAATTTATTATAATTACACGTGCATTGCATAATTTAGTGCATAAACTATACTAAGTTCTGTGATTTATCGAACAATTAGATTTGGCCTTTTTTTTTTTTTTTCTATTGGTGGTACAAATAATTGCATGCAATGTAATGAAATACACAACACTTTTGTTAAACATATAGCTCAATGTTATTTCTTCATTTTGTAAGAGTGAGACCAAACAATCCAACATTCATCATTCCCCATCTTATATATATATATATATATTTTTAAGAATGAACTATAAAATTGGTACCTGAAAATAGGGGGTTGCACTTTTGCGGTACTTGAAGTCGAAAAAATAATGAAATATCCTTCTAGAGTCGAAAAAAACACATTTTAGATACCTGGACATAAATTTTGTTCCCAAAATATCCTTGAACCGTTCAAGGGTATAAATGTCATTTTCATTTTATTTCAACTGACATTTTAAAATATCATAATAAGTACTTAAATATTAGCAAAATATCATAACAGGTACCTAAATGGAAAAAATGTGAAAAATATATAAATTAATATTTTTATATATAATCATTCATGCTAATTTCATTAATCCTTCTTGCTCACATGGGACATTTTTTTTACATTTTAATTATTTTTTCTTCAGTTTCAATCTATTACGTTTTAGTTTTATTTTAAAATAATTAATTAAAATCCACTAATTCGATCAAGATATATAATTATTTTTTTATATTTAATTGACAATTAATTATTGAGATTGGTGAATCTATAATTATCGTATATTATACCTACAATAATTCACGATTAGTGTTTAAAAAGTAACATTTTTTTAAGAATAAAAAGTAAGATTTAAATGACCATCAATTAACTAAGAAATAAGTAAAAAATTAATTGGGAAATCAAGAATTGATAAATAAACAAATCAAGAAAAATATAAGGTATTTTATATAAATATGAATATACAAATTAGAGACAAAAAGTAGGATTCTAAAGTTCTATAGCTGTCGAATTAATGTCGAACTTAATGTGCTCTTATTACATTCTTAAATAACGAATCATAATCTTTCATCTCCAAACTAAAAACAAAAATCACGAATTATTGGGGGAATTCGAAAGTAGGATTCGAAATTTCATATATTTAAAAAAATAATCAGACACCACATATTATTTTATATTTTTAAATGAGGACTCATATGACTTCACAAATCAGTCCACAAATAGTACAAACAAAAATTGAGATCAAATTGAAACAAAATAATAATAAAAAAATTATCCGAACAAAGATGTGATTTAAGAACCTAATCCTTTCCAATGTCTGTTACATTGGTTAGGATTAAGCATATGCTAAGATATAAGTCATATTTAATATAATATACCTTTATAAAATAAATTATCTCACATCTTTCACGAGTTATACTAATATAAGGATAACAACATTCTCAATTCTCAATGAAAATTTCAAAGAAAAAAAACCTTTCTTAGTGACATGTGGCCGGGTCAAAAACTAACACGAGCCTTCTTATTTGGCAAACATGCTAATCAAACACAAAAATAACTACAGATAAGTTATCATAACATAGATTAACTTATATACCAAACGCCCTCGAATTTTTTTATATAACATGTGTTATTGGTAGACGTATCAAAATTAGGATTCAAACTTGAATCTAATGTTGTATTTATTGATAAATATCAACAAAGCTCGAATCCTTCATTTTATTAGTTAGAAGAGAAGCGTCACCAATTGAGCTTCATTGTATAGTCTATAAATAGTTATATATTTTAAAAAAATATAAAAGTTGAAGCATGATTAATACATTAATCCTCTAATCAAACATGAATATAAAAATAAAATGTAGATAATAATATTTCTTCAATCTACTGTAAAATGTCTCATTTTATAAAAAATGAACGTTCATAATAAAATGTCTAATTTTACTTTTATCATTTTTGGCAAATGAGCTATATATTCTACTGACTCTTTTTACTTACATTTTATTATAAAATTAATATATAAAAATGAAATTCATATTTCACTAATTTTTTCATCCATTTTTATTCAAATGATAAAATTTAAGATGGACGGAGAATTATTCAAAAATGTGGTTTTAAAAAACAGTGGGTAGCCTCGGTGACAGGCATTGATTGTGAGCGACTGACTGTGACCTAATTAGTTTCCCAAAATTGTAGAAGTGGGTGACTCGGATTTGGAAGAGCTTATCCACTTCCTTACATAAATTCAGCCACATAGTTTACACTTTTTCCTTTTTTATATTAAATAAATAAATTCCTTCAATAAAATAAATTAAATAAACAAATTAATATATATATATATATATATATATATACTCACACACACGTATCCCTGGGAAAGTGGGAATTCCACCATTTAAACCTGACTCATTCTCATCAACAAAACCCGTCGTCTCGTCTAATCCCCCTTTTTCTCAATCGAAAAATCCTTGATCTTGTTTGCAGAAATCAGATCAATGGCGTCCAAACAACAGTTGCAGTGGGCATCACCCTCCATTGGCGATTCAACGTCCTCGTCGGATTTGGGCGACGATGCATCATCATCTTCTCCTTCATTATGTAACAAATCACCTTCTGCTTCTTCTTCGAGCGGACCTCTCTATGAATTAGCTGACCTCATGGACCAGCTCCCCATCAAGTAAGCCTTCTATTCTCGTCTAGTGTGTGTGTGTGAGAGAGAGAGAGAGAGAATGAGTGAGCGTAGTGTGTGTGATGTGCGTGTTTGATAAATGTGACTCTGTTCTGTTGCAGGAGGGGTCTTTCGAAGTTCTACAATGGGAAATCACAAACATTTGGATCACTGTCAAAAGTGAAGAGCGTTGAAGATCTGGGGAAGAGAGAGACGAGCTGCAGCAGAAGAATCAAATCATGCAAGAGTTATGGGGGAAATCTCAATATCCATAACCACAAATTTGGTCCAAAGGCGACGATTGCTAAGAGGTCTACAAAAACATCCTGTGCATCTTCCTTTGCTAATAAAACTTCCCTCTTCATTCATGGCTAGAACCCTATAAATTAATCTTCTTCCTTTGCTTTTCTTGTTTTTCCTTTTTCATTAATTTTGTTCAAGCAAGCAAACATCTAATTTATGATTCTTTTTGGAGATGATGAAGATATATCGTACGTAGCTATGATTACTGCTTTCTTCATTTACAGAAACGTATCTGTATCTCATCTTTACTTTAAATTTTAAAAAGAAAAAGAGGAAAGATGTAATTTCAATTAACCAACCAACTTTTTGGTACCACGTTCATAGGGATGCGGAAGATACTATATATAGCTACATAACTTAGGTTTATGGAAAAAAATATGTAGATGGAAATATCAGAAATTCGAATATTCGAATCAAATTGAAATTTAAATTGGTTCATTTTTTGGGGATTTCGGTTCGATTTTGATTAAATTTTTGCGAAATCTTGATCGATTCGGATATATTGATAAGCGAATTTATATTTAATATTATAATGTGTATATATATATTTATAACTATATATATATATATATTTCAGATATCCTGGTTTTTTTCGATTTTTTAGATATTTTAATGCAATTTTGATTTTTTTATTCGATTTTTCGGTTCGATTTTGTTTGGGCAAAAATCTGAACCTAAAATCGAATGATTGCCCCTAATTATTTAATCACACTCCGATCTATAATGCAAATTTTTTGAAAATATTCTCACAAAAATTATTATTGGTTTTCTTTGTTCTCAATTCAAGCATTTTTACACAATTATTAACAAATCATTTTTTTATTTTTTCATTTTACACCACAATCAATCAATTCAAATATAAAATTAAATAATTTATTATATACTATTCTGCCAATAAAGTAAAAAAAAAAAAAAAAACTTTTAGCAACTTTAATTATTTTTACAGGATGATTTTGAGCTTTCAAGCTCATTCAAATAGTCTATAGGTCATTTAAAGAAAAAAAAATCTATCTATTTCCAAAATAGGATCTTGCAAGTTTATGAACTCCAATTTCTTTTATGAAGGAATTAAGTTTTAAAAAACTCTATATGTACTAATTTATATAAAGCTTAGCCAGACACCACCAATTAGTCTGTCAAATATGATTAATCAAAACGCAAGAAAATAAAAAAAATTAAATCCAAAATCTTGGAATTTGTTACAAAGCAAACTATTTTGTTAAAAACATTTCAATAATTCCTCAACAGTATCATATAATAAATTTATCTAATCAAATCTTTTGAAGGAGTTTGAAGCTGAATTATTATAAATAGTAAAACGTTCATCTACTATTACAAACACTTTGTATTATAAGCCACCCTCACATTGTCCTAGAGTGCTAGGTGAATAATAATGAATAACATATGTTTAAAGAAAAATTGAATAACATCTATATAAAGCCAATATTCACTATTATCATTACTGTTTTCTTTTGTTTAAGTTGAGAGAAAGAAATATGGATGGACAATCCACGACCCACATCCCTTTATCATTCCTCCATCATTCCTTTTTACTTTATTTTTTACTCAAGAGTTAACATTCACAGCTACAACGATATCCCTTATCTATCTCTTCTCTTCCGTTATTCATGATTTTGATATCTTATTTTTTATATATTTTTTATTTATTATATATTATAATTTAAAAATAAATTTTGATTTAATTAAAAATATAAATTTCATTAAAAATAACATAATTAAAATTCTAAAATTTCATAATTAAAAGGCAAAAAATACATAATTAAAATTCTAAAATTACATAATTAAAAACTGAAAAGTACATAATTAAAATTTTAATATTACATTAAAATCATATTATAACATATCTAAATCTTTTGGAGACTTTGGATCATTCTTCAATATACATCCAATTGTTGCGGGGTCATAGTACTCGCCAGCTTCCTATTGGTTGCGGAGGGGAGTGCGTGTGACAAGCTGGCTCGCCAACTTTTCCTCCGCTAAGTAACGTCCGTCTGTCTCGACTTCAATCCATCCCTCCGAAACGTGCCACAGAGCTCCCGTTGCAGATCTTTGAGTTGTATAGTATATAAGTGAGAAATAGAGATAACGATTACAATAATTGAAGTAGTACGTAGGTGGAATTATATGAGAGGGGGCGCAAACTGTTTCGAGATCTACAAATAATAATAAAAATAAAAGAAAAGAAACTGCCAAAATTTCGTTCTTATCCATTTAGCCCAAAGTCCGAGTGCATAAGTATCTCCATCCATTTCTATCAACAATCCCATCACACACACACACTTGGCAACAAATCACTAAGCTCAGATCCAAAAAATGAAGAGAGCTTCCAAAACGAGCGGCAAGCCCAACGGCAACGGCAACGGCCCGGAGCTGCGGAAGGACCGCAAATCGGGCTCGGGCCTTCTCGGTTCGCCCAAGAAAGGTGGCCATGGCGGCAAGTTCACGTGGGCCGGCGACGGCTACTCCACTGTCGAGCTCGGCCGGGCCGACATCCACGCCGTCGACGCCAAAGATCCCAACTTCGAAGAGCCCGATGAAAACGTCGCCAACTGATTCTCGCTCCTAATTTTCTGATTTTAGTGTATATACAAGCGGTTGCGTTTCTCCCCGATCGTCTCTGTGGATTTAATAAAAAACTTAATTTTTACGCTTGCTAATGTTCTGTGATTTCTGTTTTTTTTTTTTTTTTTCTCAAACGAGGATTAACGATCGATGGATACAAATTAGTTTTCTATTTGCTTTCTGATATAATCGTTGCTCGTATGTTCCAACCTCAATCGAACTTGCTGAATTTGTGCCAATACTTAAAATGTCCAATTTTGCCGAAAATAAATATCCGCAATAAAATATCTCATTTTGCTTTGACTAAGTACGAAAAGGATCTTTCAGAAAACGGATTTCTATTCGAAGAGTGCATAACTGCATGGATAAGTTTACAATAACCCGTCAATTTGGGATCTATCCAATTCGGGATTTATCCAATTCAATATTATATTTTCTTTGGAGGTATCGGGAATGAATTGGAATGGAATAAGATCGATTCATATAGAAGAAAAGGTTATCTCTTGATTCTGTACCTATGAGAATAAATAAGAGATAATTGTCATTTAAATCATAATTTTTTATTGATTTCTGGTTAATTCCATAACTTTTGAATTTGAAACATAAAATTATAACTTTTGATATTTTCTCAATTATCTTATATATCAAAATTTCGATGAAATTTGGTGGTGACGTGTCGGCTGAAATGTAACAAAAAGTTATGATTTAAATGACAATTATCTCAACGACATCGTTTTAAAGAATAAACGTTTTGTCCACGTCGAAAATTAAGCTGACACGTTACCACAAATTTCACAGGAATTTTGATATATGGAATAATTGAGAAAATATCAAAAGTTATGATTTTATGTTACAATTTCAAAAATTATGGGATTGACCAGAAGTCAACGAAAAGTTATGATTTAAATGACAATTATCCCAATAAATAAATTTTATCCAATTTCGCTAAACTTGCAAGTTTCGAAGTATTCGATAAATAAAATCCGGGATTCTCTCTAATAAGGTAGACTTTGACAATGTACATGAGAATTGGTTCCAAGCTATATGTGGTACAACAATATAGCAAAACTTTCATGTGAGGTCACCTCTGAGGCACAGTGAAGCCTGCGTAATGACTCTCGACACTCTCCAAATCTCATGCTGCACAGAATGCCAAGACTCTGTAGTATTTACGCCCTTCGCCCTCTCAATCGCGTCATGTATACCAGGAAACGACGTAGAACCATAGTCATTGTGCTTCGCCGGGGCGTAGATCTGAAATGGAACAAGATCTATCTCATTCAGAGGGAAAACCTAATGAGAAAAGTTTATGACAGAAATGATTTAGAGTAAAACCCACCAAATGCTTGTACCAAGATCTTCCTTCAAGTCCCTCTGGGTCTGTGAATGCTCGTTCAGCCATCATGAGCCGGTCGTTCAACTCTCTTACCTCCTGACCATCTTTCCACATTGCTGTCCAGCTTCCTTCTAGCGCCTGCCGGATTGTGCATCCATCAAAACGCGCGGACGAAGAGTCATGCATTCATTGAAACGGGAGAGAAACTATACCTTTATCTCATCATTTATCTGAATAGCTGCTCTCTTGAATTCATTGATGGACTTGATCATGGGAACAAGGGTGAGGCCTCTATGCAACACTTGACCTTTCAATTCTTCTACACTTTTCTGTTTGACATTGATTTGGTGTATTAGGATGTTGTGTATATAAAGAAAGAGAGAACAGTTGCAGAGTTCAACCACGTACCTGAAGCTCGTGAGCATAAGAGAGGTAGTTGAAAGGTAATATCACGTCGTCTGCTAGCCTGAGTGCCACTAAACCCCAAATACTTGCCACTGGTTGCACATAACATTCAGACAACATGTGAAGATCGAAACCATTGAAGAAAGGACACTTTCAACACCTTGAACAGATAATCTGTTGTGGGACTACATTTAGTAACTCTAAGCTGTGACATTACAAATCTATTCCATCAATTGACCTAGTGTAACAGTTGAAGCACTAGGGATTTTTCATGACTACATGCTTAAATATTTGTTCAACTATTATTATGGAATCCCATGGTTTCAACTATGATTGTCATTCCTCATTTTGAGGAACTGAACTTTTAATCCTGTATTGTGAGGATAACTGATAGGATTTGACATTAGATTTACATCTGCTTTCGATCTTAACAAGCAATGGTTTGCTTTTCTTTTTCTTTTCTTCCAATTTCGGTTGTTCATGCCTGGATTAGAAAAGTAACCAAAACTACTACGAGGGAATGGAGATGGATCCATAACAAACCTGCTGCATGCCTTCGAAACATTGGATCCCCGAATTTGCTCATCCAAACAAAGTCATCATACATTGAGTGGTAGACTGGATAATCTGCAAGAAGTAAGTCTGCTCATGAAGAACTCAGACGAGCAGGCTGCAATGGCGTGTTAGCAAAAGTTCAAGACAATATTTTGTTCAAGTGTGAAGACCTTTTTAATTTTCTTCCAGTAAGAATCAACATTAGACAAAATAGACGACTTCTTTGATATCAGTTATAATTTCGAAATGGAAATGAGAACAACTTCAGAAGGTTTAAATCCCACGAAGCAGAATGGTTCTCCTTTGTTGTTCCATTGTATTGCCTACACTAATTACCATAACTATGCCAATTATAAATCTAATTCAGTGAATTGTTTCTGGTAATGATGTTATTTTTACTGTATCATCTTTCTACTATATAGCAGCTTGAAAATAATTGGAATGTCAAACAACGAGGCGAGAGTGTACGAATGAATTGCCAAGATGTTTACTATTTTACCTCCTCCAATGCTAATATCTGCTGCAGGAACACCAATATGTTGCACAAATGCTGAATAATCCGACCCTGCACCTCCTAGTCTCCCAATCTTCACAGACAACAATTAGTGGAGCATCTTATGTGCCGTTTACTTAAACTTAATAATGATTTGAATATCATTCAGACATGCATAAATCCAGTTTAGCACAAGGAAACTTCGTTGGACTTACCTCAGCACTGCCTGTTGAGCTAGTCCAGGAATCATAAATGGTTTGTGATGAGTTGTCCGGGTCCAGAACCTTTAAAAGAAACAAAATTTAGACGAAAGAATTGATAATATTTGCGCATACTAGACACGCACACACCAACGTGCCATGAAAGATTTTCCATCCAAGATTTTGAGTGATTATTATGAATTTTGATTGCTGCTATCATCTTCCACATCAAATGCCAGTCACAAATTGAGCAGACATTATCATCATACTAATTTAACCTGCTTAGCAGATTGTACAAGCAGTTCATCAAGCTGTGGAGTTGCTAAGGTCTCAAATCCAGCTCCGGCAACTGCAACATCAACATTCAAGTAAGCCACGGCTCTTGATGCCAACATTTGTCTGTTCTCCTCAACCCATTCTACTGATCCTATCTGAAAATAGAAGAGCAATTCAATATTAATCAAGCTGTGAGGTCAGGTTTGCTATGCACCCACAAATGCTTGTACATGTGAACTTTCACAGTTAGGAAGGGAAATAGACAAGTAGAGATCGAGAGAGACCAGGCCATACTCCTCAGCATCCCAGTTGCAGAATATAATGGTCCGTCTAGGCTTCCACCCCTTTTTCTGAAGTTTCCACATTCTTCGAGCAACCTTATTCATGTTGAGCAAAGTTATGACCTATGCTTCGAAGCTGACTTGAGAACTGAATCCTCTTCCAAGAAATTGTGTATGGTTATAAGTTATAACTACCTCAAGCAAACATGATGTGCCACTATTGGGATCAGCAGCTCCAAATGTCCATGCATCTCGATGATTACCAAGAATCACAAACCTAGCAATGGCTTCGAACTCACTCACCAACAGGTATCCTCAAATAAAACTAGCCATTTGATATAATGGGGTCTCAAACATTAAATCGAAAGTTCCTTATTAGATAAAGAAACACCAGCATACACCCAGTTTCTCTTCATTATTGGAAGAAAAGAAAACTGCATCCTTTGATGAATGGTACACACACACACACACACACCACATCTAATGAATTAACTAGGCATATCATCATCTCAGGAATTCAAACCATCAATGACTCAAAATGAAAAGGTAAAACATAGAATACCTATCCGGTTCCTCTGCTCCATGGATGATCCCGATTACATTCTCGATTTTGGTTATCACTTGTTTTCCCTGCAGCACTCCTCCGGTATTAGTTCACAAGAAGAAGAAGATCATAGCTTAGCGCCGCAGGAATCCGAAACACTGACCTGATAATTCAAATTCAGAACTCCCGGCCCCGGCCCCACTCTGTAAACACCGGCGTCTTTCCCTCCCTGCCAATCCTCATCCGCCATCTGTCCCCCAATCGACCTAATGATCGCGTAGCCATCCGCCCACGAAACCGGCAGCGAAGGAATCAGCGGCACCTCGCCTGATTTCTCCACCTCCTCCTCCGTGATCCTCTCACACTCCTCCGTGCTCGCCCAGCCCGGCGTCGTCGGATCGCCGGCTCCGGTATAAACCGATCCCACCTGCACGCCGCTCGGCGGCATCCACTTGTCGTCGGGAAACCACTTCTCCCCGCCGTAGTCCTTCCTATCCGTGTAGATCACAGCGCCGGCGGCACCGGCCGCCTGCGCGTTCAGCACTATGTCGCCTCTATAAATCTCGCCGTACCTCGCCAGCACGACGGCGCCGGACACGTTCACCCCCATCTCCGCCAGCGTCGCGTAGTCCTCGACGCGGCCGTAGTTCACGTACACGGCGGGGCCGGCGGCGGCGCCGGACTTGGCGAATCCGTGGAACGTCGGCTCGACCTCGCCGGCGACGTCGGCGTAGGGATCGCCTTCGTATATCTCCTGCCGGAGAGCGAACTCGAGCGGCGGCTGCGGCGGCGGGAGGGTCAGGGTTAAGGAACGCGAGAGCGGGTAAGTCAATGCTGTGTAGTAGGGCGCTATGTGGGAGGGGATGCCATATGAGGTGAGGGTGGAGAGGACGTAGGCGGCGGCCTCGGCGTTGGCTTCGGAGCCGGCGATGTGGGGGCGGCGCGTGAGCGTATAGAGGTGGTGGGAGATGGATTCATTGTCGCAAAACGATTCGGATATGAAGAGAGTGTGGTAGGATGAATTTCGAGGGGATGTTAGAAACAGAAAGGAAACTGAAGTGGCTATGGTGATCAAGCCCACTACTGATTTCAACATTTTGCTCTGTTTTGAGTTGAGATTTTCATTAATGGCTGCATAAATTTCTTGAATTTACTTCATCTTCTTCTTTCACTATTGAAAGAGGATAGAAGTTTTGTCGTTTATGATTCAGCATGTAGTGGTGCTTTCCACTTGAGGAATCCATAAATGATATTTTAAGAAAACGAAAATATAAAAAAAGGGATGATTGATTCAGCATTTTAATGAAATTTGGACTTCTTGTTTTAGAATTTAGGGAAGAAGATCTTACTATAACTGAAACTGAAAACTTGTGTTTGAAAAAACTGTATGCTTCAAGACGATTGTTAGTTGAAACTTTCTTTTTACCAATTCTTGTTTTTTGTTTTTAATTGTCGTTAAGTTAGTTGATATAACTTTATACCTTAAATCGCGGGATTTTTCCCCATTAATTGTGCCATCTACTTTCGTTCTCAATCTCGGTCATCTCTCTAGTCGTAGCTTCTATCTTTAGAGCATCCTTATCTCAGACCAAGAAAAATTAGTCATAGTTCCATTTTCAGGTGTCACGACAACATTTAACTTTTTAGCTATAACTTCTACATTTCAGTCTTAAACAATTCAGTTTCAAATCAGCCACAAACTCTATTTTAATCATTTCATCATTTTATTATTCTGAAAATATCATATATCAATTTTAATTGTGATATTTATAAATAACAAAAATTACTTAATAAAAAGTAAAGATCATTAAATAAGAATTCAAGAATTACTTAATTAAATTCTAAAATTACATTAATAAAAAAAAACTTAATCAAACATCCTAAATTTCAAAAATTATTTAATTCAACATGCTAAATTCTATCTTTTTATTCCTAATTTCTTCTCCAGTATGGCCCCCCACCCCCTACACATCTATTTAATACCCGTGACCCCATGCATCTTTTCCATCCCCCAACACAAATTTCATTTTGTTTATTATGCACATTAAATATATTTTTTAATAAAAATAAAAATCTTATTATTCGTGGAGGACGGGCTGCGACGCGCGCTGCATTGCCGCCGTTCCACCAGCTGAATGCTCGGCGCTGGCGCGGCTCCCTCACCACAAACGCATTCGCTGCTCGGCCGCCCCGAAAAATTGAGCAAACACGACTGAGAATGGTGAGAATTGAACCGTAGATTTGTCTTTCAATACATGAAAGTTCACTAAATAGTTTTTATACTTTATATATTGTTGAAATTGTAATAGTAAAAAATGATCGTTGCAATAGTTTTAACATTATTGATATTCCAACAATAAATGTTAAATGGCAATGGTAAATAGTAGGTCATTTACTAGTTTATAGTAAATAGTGTTCATTGGCAATAGTTTATTATCCATGTTACCATGAATGTTGACTTTTAATCATCTCAAAATGTAAAACTCCAAAAAAATCCATCTCAAAATCTATATATGGATGCACTTAAAAATGTTTAATAATTGGATATTGGGCTGTCCAAGAACAAACTTGACCTTTCTTTCTTGGTTTAGAATTGCATGATAATGGGCTTCTCAATTTGTTATTTTCTTCATTTTTAAAGAAAATGGGCCTCACTCCTAATCTAAAATAGATAAATAATAAACTCTAACTCCAATAAACTAAGACTCCTACATAAATAAATAACTAATTTTAATAATACAACAATGGTTATTAGATCTTGATTAATCTTCACAAATTTGAAGTCTTTGCTGAAGTTTCAACTTAAAAACTAAGTAAACCAAGTCATTTTTTTATTGCAATTACTTTGTATATAAACCATCTATATATATATACAGTTTCAATTTTTCTTAACTACGAGTTACATTCGTAATCGCTATTTGAAGTGTGCGTTACGATCAGATAACTTTATTTTTGTGAAATACTCTGTAAATCACATATGAAATGCATTTATTTTTCCTTTTGTTTTAATTCATGTAGCCTCGCAAACCATATAAAGCAAGTAAATCACACTTGAAAAATAGATAAATCTAATTTCTGTAAAATATTCTCTAAATCACATAGGTAATGTAGTTTTTTTTTACCCGATGGATGTAACCTGCAAACCATACAAGAATACAAAACGAGTAAATCGCTATTTCTCATTGTTGTATAATAGTTTAGTTTGTATATCACATATGAAATATTATTTTCTTTTGAGTTTTTGTAGCCTATAAGCCATACAAGACGAGTAAAGTACGTTTAGAAAAATTGAGTGTGACATGCTCAAATTTATAGAGGTGTTAATGAGATTCGAACGAACCTATCTAAGATATTTGTCTCAAGATTACGAATAGATAATATAACCAAATGTATTTTGTGATATAACCAAATGGGTAGATCTAATAATATTTAAATCCTAAATCGAAATTATAACGTAAGATACATAGGTATCAAACAAAATATGGAGGGAAGATAGCATGGCCCAGTGGTGTTGGATAAATACAAAAGTATAGCAGCAAAAATCATTGAGGTCCAAATAAACCTTTACTTTCAGTACAAACACGATCCAGTCTCGGAAAGCATTTGGTATAATGGAATGAAATGAAGGTTCATTTTATTATATTAAGCAACTCATTTTCTCATACAAAGCACCTTCGTTCCATTCTCCATTATTCTATTCCGTCGTACTAAATATCTTCTAAGAATTTCATTTTTCACCGGTTTGGGAATGGACCATCTCACTGCCTCCAACCTTTTTTTTTTTTTGCCAAAATACCGAAAACGTCATTATTATTTTTCTCTGTAAATAAGTACGACGGTGAAAAATATTTTTAACGTAAAGTGGCCAATTATTGGAGGAGATATTTTTACTATGTCTTGCGGTTATGTTTTTCTTTTTGCACCTATTACTATGTTATTACAAGCATTTAAATTCTTGAAATTTTGTCAAATTTTAGTTTTTACATTACGAACTTTAAAATTCACGCGATCTCATTTTACAACCGACAAAGATCCCGACGAATATTAATTATGACATGACTTGTTAATTAATTGACGTGAGTTTCACTTCTGTTTATGATACGACATCATTTTCGCGTCTTATAATGCCATGCAAGATGAATATTGTCATGTCAATTAATTAGCAAGCCATATTAATACTCTAATATTCGGTGTAATCTTGATCGGTTGTAAAATCAAATCAAATCGAAAGTTCAATAAAACTGGTATACAAAATTAGAATTCGCTGAAAGTTTAAGAAGTTAATGAAAAATATATATTTGAATTCAAATGAACAAATATTATCAATATATATATTGAAATTAGGTTTACCCTAGATGATAAAACGACTATGGACAACTGTAGAACTCCTGCAAATCTAATATGTTGCCTGCGAAAAATCTGAACAAACATTCTCAATTTCCATTGTTTTATTTGGTTTGTCAAGTGGAATAAAAATGATTTGGCCTTACAAAATCGGAGGATCTACCAAAGTTGCCCATGACAGCATTCTTGAAAGTAATGGCTTCCTGAGCTTGGGAGCAAGACCTCTGCATCCTCACCCCGCTCAAGCTACTCCTCGACTCCATTTCAAGGAGTGACAAGCTCCTCTTCGGGCCGGGCTCGGGCCTCTGCTTCGGCGCGCTGTGCGACCTCACCTTCGCCTTGAACGATTGCGTCTTCGCCATGTAGCTCGGGTTGTCGCCTCCGTAGCTGCTCCTGAAAAGGATCTCGCTCTTCGCCGGCGTCACGGGCCCGCCGCATCGCGGCGTGCTCTGCGCCGTCGACAACTGGCAGCACTCCTCGGCCCATTCGTGGTCAGGGAAGTTTCGGGCCTCGGGGGTCTGGTTTTGGGCCTGGATTCGGCATTGGAACGGGGAGGGTGCGACCGGCTCTGCCGCCATCCATGAGTTGGCCCGCCGGGATCTTGATTTGGGCCGGCAGCCCGTGTCGACCTCCACGGTTTTCGGGCTCTCGTCGAATGAATTCACCGCCGTTTCGAATGATGAGGACAGCCTTCTGCTGTGGAATGATGAAGGATGCTCGCTTCTTTCATCCTCGTACCTTTCCTGAAATTTGTAATCGATTGTGTATATATTTATTCGGCCCGAATTGTTGGGAAAAATGTCAATTTTGAGGGGTTGGAAAGTGGAAACTGACCTGGGGTATTCGGGCCTGGTAGCGAGGGGGAGAAGTGTCGTCGTTGTTGATAAGGCGCCGCATTTTCTCGGCCCGAACACTAGCCTGGGCTCTTATGAGGGCTTGCATGCTTTGAAGAGTGGCGGCTGCTTGTTTACGCACCAAAAATCCCCTTACCAGCGCCTGAATTTTCACCAACCCCTTCAGGGCCCGAAGTGCCTTTCGGGCCTGCAGAAAACACGAAAAGTTATACATAAATTAAAACATAATACGAGTGACTTGTGAAATGACATCTAAGTAAGAAAATGGATTACGTAAATCGAGCTCCAAAATGAAATAAATTAATAAAACTGAACGAAAAGTACCAGGAATCCACGAAACACTGATTGAATCTTGACAGCGGCCCCCTTCTCCCTGCTCCCACCGAAGACGGCGGTGCCGTGCCCCTGGCTGGTGAGGCGGACCACCGCAACGGCGGCCTGCGCCGCTGCCACGGCAGCGTCAGCGGCGGCGGCAGTGGCTGCGGCCACGGCTACGGCGTGCTTGTTATGCTCCTTGTCGTTGTCGGTGTAGAAGGATCTGAGCCAAGCAGCCTCAGCGGGGGTGATGTTGGGGGGTATGGTGGTGGGGTTGTGGCAGAGGTGGCCGGAGCTCCAGCGGGCTTTGTCGGAATATTCGGTTCGGTCCTTATTGTCTTTAATCTTGATCCCGAAAAGGCCCTTGAGCCACCGCGCTGCTCTTCCCATTTCGTGGTATGGTTAATTTAGAGGTGCAGAGATGGGGTTTTTAGGGTTTGAGAGTGGAGAATCTAGCTAGCTATGCTGCTTCCATTTTCATGAAAACGCTGCCTTAAAAGCACACTGTAATAGACTGTGAGAAAAGAAGTACAGCAATTCTAAAAGTAAATCTTGGATATTACACATACGCAATGCAGAACCACACACATGCGAGAGGGAGAGGAAGAGAGAGAGAGAGAGAGAGAGAGAGAGCAATTACTTTTTTATATTTGGATTGCGAGTGATTAACACAAAATACGTGGTATATATAACAAATATTGTAGGTGAGTGGAAATAGGAATATAAAGTATATAATTGATTATTTGAAAGATAAAATGGTCAAACAAGAACAAAATTAATCAATATATCAAAGTAAAGAGTGGATTATATCTTAAATTATTTTTTATCAATTTATTATATCACCTAAAATAAACGAGCGAACTCATAATATGTAATGGTTCTCCCTCCGCCTCTGCCGTCTTTCTCACGGTAAGGTCTGCCGCCCTGAGCGCCCTCTCTCTGCATGCATTCGGTTGTGCACTTGTGTGAGTTGTTGTGAGATTAGATTAATTTAGAGTTTATTCAACTCGATCAATATTCGATTTTATTTGCGTTTGAAAACCATCGGGCGTCTCCTTCCTCTTCGTCAACGGAGAAATAGTTTGCAGCAAAGCGGCAAGCGACTGGATGGTGAAGATGATTGATTTGCGGGAGATTGAAAGTTTGAGTCAAGAATGGAGAATGGGAATTGAGGCAGCGAGCGTGACTCAATGGAGTGTAGCTTTGTTAGGGTAAAGTTAGAAATAGAAATAGAAATAGAAATTGGATTTTAAAAGTAAATAATATATACATATATATGTTTCGTATTTTGTATTTTTTCTGATTTTAGAATATATCGGTCCCAAACGATTTGAAAATTTGAAATTTTGGAACAATCCAATTCAATCTTGACAGAAAATCCAAACTAATTTTTAAATTTCAATTTTATTCGAATCGAATATTAGAATTTCAGTATTTTAGTCACCCCTAATTAATGAGATATGTAAATTAATAAAATAAATATTTTCAAACGACGCGCGGTTGCACCTAGTCCTAAAAAACATCGTCCAAATTACCAGATTTACACATATATAAATTAATAAAATTGGTATTTAAATTTGTAAAATATTATTTGATTCATATATTTAGTTTTTTCTGAGATTATTTAATAATCAAATAACAAATTTAAATCTCACAAAATTTCTTGATTCAGAATATCACGTGTCCATGCATTATGTGCAGCAAGATATCTCCTACCAAAAACTAAAATAAATTTTGTTATAGAGAAAATCAATTATTATATTTATATGAAACAAGAGCATGCTGAAAAATTGAAAATAAGTAGCAGTTAATATAATTGTGATCTTAATTTTTCTTCAGTGTGAACAGAATATATGACGTGCTCCTCCGTGAATACCTGCATCATAAGACAAAACTGCGCGGCTAGGTACAGCGATAGCAACGTTAGGAAATCCAACACCACCATTTTCTAACTCCTAGATCATACTCATTATTCACGTGTTTACATTATACCAAACAGTATCTTCTTAAACACTTATACTATTTACGGAGATAAAGTGCACCAAAATTTCTTCAACTAGATTATGTTGGAGTTTACCATATTGGTCTCTATCGCGTGTCAATTCACGCCGAGCTGCGTCAGTTCGGAAGCTCGGATATGCATCTGGGGTTGGGTCGTCGCTTACAGTAGATGATTCAGTCGTCTCTTTTATCAGCCCAATTAACACCGTCTACTCATTCTTCATTGATAATCATGTTGTGTAATATAATGCACGCATACATGATATCGGCTAGAATGTCCTTAAACCACGAACGACACCGACCTCTGATGATCGAGAACCGTGCTTGGAGCATGTTAAATGCGTGTTCCACGTCTTTCCTCGCCGACTCCTGCTTCTGAGCTCTTTTCGAGTCAATTGGACACGGAAAGGTTTTGACGAAAGTTGTCCACATGGGATAGCCGATAGTCGACGACTGCTTCTAAAATAATGGTCGGATGGGTGTCACGGCCGCTGGTATATTGCCCTCTCTATGCTGATGGACAATTTTTTCACTCTCAATACATACAATCAATGCCGCTGAGCATGTCGGGGAAGCCATGTATGGCGTCGTGCATATTGAAGTGTCCCAACAGAATTCCCTCAAGCACAATTTGATGAGATGTGTATGTGGGAACCACTCCAACGTCTTGGGTAGGAAACAAACGAGGGTTGTCGATGTCTAAATTAGGAAAATGGTCCTAGAGTGAAGATGTTTGTAGGAATGGGTATAGGGTGTGAGATTGGAAACGTGTGTAGTATTAATTTTGGCCCTTCAATTTATGCCGGCTGTACTCTATTTCTTATTTATTTATATTTTATATTTTATATTTTATATTTTATATTTTATATTTTATATCCGTATTAGTGTGAAGCACATTAATTAGTATTCATTTCATGCGCATCGCCGGCATATCTGTAGTATATTCAGAAATATTGTTACAAAGATATAGTTTTGTTAAATATTAATGTAAATATATTAAAATTAACTAACCAATAGGTAGTATTTTATATATTTGATATTTGTATGAAATTTATAAATACAATATTAGGAATTACTAAAGATAAAGAGAGAAAATATGTATCATAAGAATTATGAGCAAACTTGGAAAAGCTCTATAGATCACTCAACTTGAAAGCCAAATTGTGTAATAATCAATGTCGAGAAGGATCATTTTTTTCTATTAAGCACAAACTAAAATTATTTTTGACAATGAAGCGTAGTTTAATTAGTAAGACGTTTCTCCTCCAACTAATAGATCGGGAGTTTGAGTCACCACAAGGTAAATGGAGAACAATTATTTATCTTTTTTTTAAAGTGAAAAAGGACCAATTTTATAGTTGAGGATAAGAAAAATGGATTAACATGTTACATGTATTCACAATTTTAACTTAAGTTTTCGAAATTCAAGGTTAAGTTTGCTTTACCGGGCCGTATGACCCGCCCAACCTTGAAATTGGGCTTTTTGAATCGGGCCACCATTATGGGCCTATAGCCTGAAACAAGAATTTGGGCTTTTCTAAATAATTGTTCAAAATATGTGAAATCCTTCACTGTGACCCAAATTATATTTACATTAATGTATTTAGAAAATAGAAAAATTCATAATGCCATTCAAATTGGCAGAAAAATATTACTTTGTACGCCCCTTGAGACTCTCTCCATTCTCCAACGTATTACTTTGTTTAGGTTAATATTAATTATTTCTTAATCTTTATAGGACTCTTAATTATAATTATAAAATTTAGTTGATAGGTTAGGGTATTGTTAAGGATTATCAGAGTGGACGGACCCAACCTCTTGGGGGGGGGGGAGGTATGTGTAACAATTGCAGTATATGCCACCGGTTCGGTTCGGAACTGGCCTGGGAAGAAATTTGGTGGTCTCGGTTTTCGAACCTTCCGGTTCAAAACCGACGATTTTGTGCCGGTTTTAACGATTTTTTCTACTTTTTTTAGGGTTTTTTCCTGGTGTTCCCGTTTTTTTTTTTAGCCGAACCGCCGGTTAACTGGTGGTTCACGTTTCGAAATGTTGGAACCGAAACTGAACCGTGTAATCCGATAAGCCGATTCCAGTCGCGAACGCCGGTTGCAATACCAATTTCGGAACCGCCGGTCCAGTTCCGGTTCAGGTTCCGGTTAACCAGCCTCGTCTGACGAGGAACTACCAATTCTTTTATTTAATTTTCTTCTTCTTATAGGTATGTTAGTAAACTAACACTATGCTAATATTACATGAGTATGCCTATATATATAAGTATTTATTGACTAATATAGAATTTTGTCAAGTCCGATATAATGAAACAAATTTAAAATATATATAAATGGAGAACTATTATTGATCCTTTTAATGTGAAAAAAAGTGATAGGCTCAAATTGACACGAGAAAAGGATAGTGAGGAAAAGATAGAAGAAATTGTTTGTTGATAAAGTGGAACAATAAATTGATTGGAACATTGATGGGCGATCAAAATAAGAGCAACTTTGAAAAATATGCTATGCGCCATTCTCCAAAAAGCAACTTTCTTTATCACAAGCAATACCAATATATAAGTAGGACGCCCACCATTTACTTATGTTGTAAGTCAAAAATCAAATTCTTTAACCATAAAGGACTTGTCACATGATGACTGGTATCACGAATCAATTTGTTTGACTTCTTTTTAAATATGTGGCTCAACTTCTGACATAATATTGCATCAAAAATTGTACCATTATTAGGTGGCGAGAAATGAAAGAAAAAATAACTTTATTATTTCCATCACTATATATATATATACACACTTGTATTTATTTAAAATCACTTCTTATATGCGAACAAAGACCGAATATTGACTACTGGATACGAATTTTAGACTGTCACGATAGTGGCACGTGGCGATGCTGCGTATTTAGTTGGAGAGGCTGGAGGCATTTATGGAATTTGTGCTAGATTTAATTGTTGTGCTGAAGTATGATTCATTGTTATGCGAAAGTATGATTCGTTGTTGTGCTAAAATATCGTTCATTGATGCACTGAAAAAAAAGTTTCGAATTTTGGATAGCTGGTGTTATATAATTTTACTCACTTTCACTCTCATAAAATATCTCAAAATTTTAAATAAATATAATTCTTTTAATTTAAATTATTCGTTCACACACTCTATATCAAAGTAAATGTAATTTTATGAGGATTCAAACGAAATCCAAATTGCATATGTTCCGATGAAGAAATTTGCACGAAAAAATGGAATATGTAAATATCTCAGCGTACTTTCAGCACACATTTATTTTACTGGAGTATAATTTATTGTTGTGTTGAAGTATGATTCATCATTGTGTGGAAATAGGATGCATTGTTGTGTTGAAATATAGTTCATTGTTGCGTTGAAGTATGTTTCAAATTTTAGACAGCTGGGTAAGAGAGAGAAGGACAGTTGACGTTAATTGAGTTTTACCAAAATGGCATTTATGCTACTTCACAAACTATGCTGCTGTAAGTATTTAAAATCACCGTATCAATTTGACGCGTCCCTTTTTCAATCGTGCGGTTTAAATTTGATATTGATTATGATATAAGAGGGTGGTCTCAGCCTAGTGGATAGTGTGCTCGCCTGCTCGGTATAAATATATTTTCATGAAATAATGTGCAAATTATATATGGTGAAATTATTAAGTTATGTTGCAAATATTTATACGTAGTAATAAGTATTTCATTGACCACTAATTACACTCTCCTTTCTTGAGCTAGAAAATATTATCTTGACCATCTATTTAATGACATTTATTCAATTAATTAGCAACCCCCCTCCACCAATTATGCATGCGCCCAACAATTTATCACATTTGAACAACAAAAATCTTAAATGGGTCCATCTTGAATTTTGATCTATTTAAACTATTCGATGATGATGATAAGATTCACCATTAGTCGAAAAATAATTTAAAAAAACAGAAATTAATCAATATTTTGAGTCAACAACATGCACTATTTTGACAATATAATCATGTCTTGTGTTGACAAGGGGATATAGTCCATAATTTATTTAATAATACACCATTAACACGGTCAAATCACTAATTCAAAATTAAGGAATGATTAGTATTAGATTCGCAAGGATTTGCAAGTCTAATCACGTAGAACACAAAATTATTGTTCATAGATTATGTGATCTTTGCAAGAGAAAAAAGTGCTGATTTTTCTTCTTTTTCAACTCCAACTAGTGAATAAATTTTACCTCCTCAAATCAGACAACCATAATAATTAGTATAAAAAATTGAATGATACCACAATAATGAGACAAATTATAGGGAAAATTTATATATCCTTTGATAAGATTGCAAACATTTCACTATGGATTTAGGAAAATTATAGAGGCGCATTAGATGTTGGGGATATTACTAGAAACGAATAAAATACATGATTTTTTGAAAGACGTGTAGTCACTTTCAGATCAAATCAATTTGGCGGTTTTACCAAATTATTCGATAGGATACAATTCAGAGATTCAGAAATTAAGTATGTGATCTGTTTTTTTTTTTTTTTGAGAAAACAAATAAGCGTGCATTCCGCACCTCCAAACCGATATTGCTCAATTAAGTTAATCAATTTACACTAAAATATCCGACATTAGATGTATGGAGTTAGCTAATAAAATGTAAACTATCAAAACAATTGCTTAGTTTTAATCCAGTTTACCAATTTATTTAGTGCCCGCCGTTGTCTTGATTTATCTATCTTCATTACATATTTTTACTATTTAATTCGTCGCCTTTCTGAGTGTCGCTAATTTATTTTTATATTTAACTTGAGAGAAGAGAAACGGTAGAGTTTGATACCTAGACCTTTATTAAAAAAAAAAAAGTGTCGCTAGTTGTTTTTTTTTTAAAAAAAAGTGTCGCTAGATGTTAATATTAGCTTAACTCATATGTAGAATACACCCAATTTTCTCCTATTTACAAAAAAAAAAAATCGTCATCTGCAGAGAGCAAATTAAATTTGCATTGTTTGATCCAATTTTTGGCAGGATTCTCACTTTTTATGTCTCAATCACTCTCAGTTCTAAATTAATTATTTTAATAATATTTATTATAAAAATAAAGTTTATTATAATATAATACATAATAAATAATATTTATTTGAAAAAATTAAAATTTTAAAAAATTATATACCTTACTTTGAATTTATAAACTCTAATAATTAATCATTATAAATGACAATGAATTCTAAAAAAATAATTATATACACTAATTTAGTGCAATAAACTCTTGATAATAAGTATAAAATTCAACTAAAGCATACAAAATTGAAATCAAAGAACCAAACTAATGAGAAAATGACTTGTTATTAGACAGTAGACAAATATAGTTAATCAGATCCATGAAATTAAAAAATTGTAAATAAATGAAAGTGATACATAAAATAAGACGCAAAAAATGGATCACTAAACCTCATCCGAATTTTTGGCTTCCATTTGTAGTCTAAAATTTTCCTAATTGATCGAAGTAGACTTATTCTATGTTACCATAATAATAATAATAATAATAATAATAATAATAATAATAATAATAATTATTATTATTATTATTATTATTATTATTTAATATTACTATTATTGTTATTAGGGTTAAATAGCAAAAACAGCCCTAACGTTTGTTGCGAAAAGCGAATACGTCTTTAACGTTTTGTTTGTGCAACTTGCTCCCTAATGTTCACAGTGGAAAGCAAATAGATTCCTAACGTTCACAAATTGGGGCAATAAGTCCCTCCATCTAACGACTTATTTGCCTCAATTTATGAACGTTAGGGACCTATTTGCTTTTCGTTGTAAACGTTAGGTGTTTTTTGCCATTTAACCTATATGTAAATTAATATAAAATGAAATATATAAATAAATATTATGTTTATTTATATCAATCAATATAGATACCGAAATTGTATAACTTTTTTAACCAGAAATTTGATTAAAATATATCTTTTTAATTTCGTATTATATTTCTAATAATTTTATGAATAAGTTATTGCATTAATCTTAATTTATGCATTTATTCAAGAGAATTTATGTTTAAGTTATTGTATTATCATATCTCATATATAATACGATTAGTAATTCTAGCTTTCTATTTAATTTAGTGTCTTATTTGGTATCTCCTACGTTCTCTATTCATATTTATCGTAAAATTTTCATTTTATATATGTTTAATTCATATTTAATCTTTCTATATTTTCAACATATTTCAATCAATTTTTTGTTATGAGAAATGTATAAATTTTAGTATTTACATTGATTAATATAAATAAACGTAATAAATATCTTTGTTCAGTGTCTTATTTGGTATCTCCTACACTCTCTATTCATATTTATCTTTAAATTTTCGTTTTATGCATGTTTAGGTCATATTTAATCTCTGTATATTTTGAACATATTTCAATCAATTTTTTGTTAGGAAAAATGTATAAATTTTATTATTTATATTGATTAATATAAATAAATATAATAAATATCTTTATATATTTATAATTTTAATTTATTTTATATATAGTAGGTTAAGTAGCAACAATACTCCTAACGTTTACATCAAAAGGCAAATAGATCCTTAATGTTCACAAATTGAGGCAAATAAGTCACTCTACTTAACGGCCATTAGGGAATCTATTTGCCCAAATTTGTGAATGTTAGGAATCTATTTTCTTTCAATGGCAAAAACGTTAAGAATGAAGTTGCATAAAACATAACGTTAGTGATCTATTTGTTATTCGCAGTGAACGTTAGGTGTGTTTTTGCTACTTAACCTTATTATTATGTTCTCAACTAATAATTTATTAATAAAATCTTAATGTAATTTTTTGAATTATGAATCATACTTTATGTTATATCTTATTCTTATTATTATTATTATTATTATTGTTGTTGTTGTTGTTATTTTTTTTCAATTGATAATTTAATTTGAGTAAATCTTACTTTAACTTTTAGAATAGAAAATTAAGGAATACTAACTATAATTTAATTATTACGTCCATTACTTTATTAAATTTAAGATATAGTTCATAATTATAATATTTTTTCTTGATATTTTTAATCACAGGATAAATAATTTGTTGACAATCATATATTATGAAAAATCATATTTCTAATCTGGCCATAGATATTATAGTATATACTTAATTCTCATCTACGACATTTACTTCCACAAAAAAATCTTGTTTACAACACAATTATTATAATTGAGGTATGCAGACTCAACTCATATATTATACAGATTATGTAAATTAAGGTCAGTATCATGAAAGAATTTAACATTTATATTTATATTCATATTTATTTATATATGACAAAACGGAGGACAAAATTATAATCGCTAATCTCACTGCATAAGAAAATCCCCACGGTTAAATGTAATTTCGGCGCCCCGATTGTTCCACTGTAATCGCTAATCTCACTTCATAAGAAAATCCCCACGGTTAAATATAATTTCGGCGCCCCAATTGCTCCAGGTTATATTAGTAAAGAAATTTAATTTATTGGGTATGCTTTTGTAAAAAGTAATTATTGGATTAGATTTGAAAATAAGTACTATTATTGAATTAGATTAGTATATTTGCCCTATATAATATTTTCAACTATAACTTTTGTTAAAAAAATTATGCACATCAAGATGTAAGTATTTTGTAATCATTATAAAAAATAAATATGATGAAAAAGATGAAAAACCTAGAAAGTTGAAGAAAAGATGTTGGATATTTTAGTGTAATGGGTTTAACTGAAGTGATCAATCGTCATAATAATACTTCATATAAGTTCGTTGGTGCGGAGTGCACACTTATATAAATTTGTTATGATCTTAGGGGTTTGCCCCTAAGGGGACGGGGGTCCGGGGGCAGCGCCCCTGGAAGCGGGGTCCAAGGGGCGGCAGCCCCTGGCGGGGTCCAGGTCAGCTTGGAAATTTTTTATTTCCACTACATTGCTATGGTGAAAAATTCATTCGAGTTTGGACAAAATTGGGATCCAGAAGGAGTCACCCGGCCGGGTAGGCATGTGGCATTTCGCCACCCGGCCGCGTGGGACG
>JAYDZE010210978.1:0-20732 GCA_034509125.1 Monilaria moniliformis
CAGGAATGGAATATGATTGTGTTGCCACTTCTTTGCCTTTTCTTTTAGCATTAGCCTTAGCTTTATTTCTCCCAATAAGAAGTTGTAGTGTTGAAGAATCGCTTCCAGGAGTGGAGTTGATTTGAGGTTCTCCATCCTCACTAGTCCTCGATCTTTTTGAGCTTCCATGACTTTCTTCAAGACTATCTTCATCTGACTAGAAACATGTTGCACCAGTGCTATTCAATTTCAATTCCTACTTAGGATTGTGTCGCATCACTCTCTCAAACACCTCATGGTGAGTAAACTTATTCTTATTGTCTTCTTTAGACTGACAGTTTGTAGCTCGATCGTGCGCTTTTTTGTATGCACCAATCCACTTGGAGACAATTGCATTGAGTCGTTTGTAGCGCTGTCTCAATTACTCCAAAGTCCTCTGTTCGTCCATTCCTGGATTTTCTGCTCTTCATTGTTCATATAAATCTAGAATATATTTCCATAGCTTGCAACTAGTTTGGTTGGTGCGAACAATTGCATTCGTACTAACGAAACACCATGCAGACATTAGTGCTATGTGTTCTTGCTCACTCCAACCTTGTGGAGTGTTTGAAGCATTCATGTTGGTTTGCGGCTCATTTTGGAATATGTTTTAGGAGATGTTTTCAAATGAGCACTGGTATTCGCCAGAATTTGAAAAATTACTAAAACTGGGGAAATAATCTTGGGAATGATTAAATTTTGGGTTGAATTGAAATTTTGAAAATTGAAGAATATGTTATTTTCATCATCCATAGTAAACAACAAGAGATACAAAAAAAAATATTGTAGCAAAGAATAAAGATTATATGTGGAGAAAAAAAGAGATTTTTTTTGTGTGTGTAAAACCATAGCAAATTTGGTCTCTATTTATAGAGGATGAAAAATTATGAACTTTGGTATAATTTGTTTTTTTTAGTATAGTATATTAAAAGTATATGAGTATTAATAAAAATAATTGAGCGCCAATGAAACTGTGTCAAATAGCACAATCTTATTGGTGCATGCATGTAAGAGAGAGAGAGACCAAGTGGTCTCTTTCTTTGGTGAGACCGACCGAGTTTTAGAAGAGAGAGAGAGAGAGACCATTTAAAAAAAAAATTAAATGAGATGGATGAGACCAAGAAACCTAGGTCATTGATAAAGTTGGTCTTAGGGCAAGTTCCGGCGGGACGGAAAGTGCAAGGGTTGCGTTGTAGCCTGCCGTTTCGACCAAATGGCATGTCAGGGTGGACGGTTCCGAACGGCTCACGCCATGCACACGTGTGCGGCTCGCTCAATTGGGTCGCGCGTGCTACGCGTACGCTATATGCGCGTGTGGCCTAAGATTTAAAAATTTTAATTGAAAAAATCAACGATCTTTTTTTAATGCTGCCAAATTCGATCATTCGAAATAAAATTTTATTTTTTAAAACTAGCCATTTAACGATTCTTTTCCTTTTTTTATACATTTTCACATAAATACTATGTATTCATTTTTACATTACAATTTCAATCCTTCTAAAAAATTTCTCCAACTTCTCTCTATATTTCAATCTTTTTCTCTTTAAAATTATGGATCCATACGGCGCCAGTAATTTCTCCAACGATGAGGACGATGTTGTCCCAGATTAGTCTGAAGAAGATAGTTAATCCGACGAGTGCGACATAATTCGTAATTTGATTTGCATGGTCTCGCCGGACATTGCTCGTTATTTATCGAATGTGCAGTTGTCGGCCCCTCAAGTCCAATCGAGGAAGTACATGTAACGAGAACGAGAATTCGTCAGTTCAGTATGCATCAAGATTTATTCGTGTACATAGTGGATATGTAGCGGCTCGTGACGACATTCGCGGTCGGACGGGATCGGACAACAAGGGCTTTCGATGCTGCAGAAATGCACATTGGTAATACGACAGCTCACGACTAGTGGAACTGTCAATTCGACAACATTCCGAGATTACCAACAGCGTTGTTCGTCATTACGCGATCGTGAAGCCCACAGCCAACTCAAACATGATTTAATGGAAGAAATCTGGGCGCGCTTCGGTGCCCTCAATGAATGATTATCATATTTTTATCACTTATATAATTTTTTTATTTCGATTATGTAGTTTTGTTTGTTTAAATTATGTTTTTTTTTCAATTATATATGTTTCTAAAATTTTAGTGAAATTCGTATTTTTCAATTATTCGCATATGAATTTAATTAAGATATATAAAATAAGAAAGAATTAAAAAATAATAAGATATAGGAGTTAAATAATGGCTAAGTGATGAGATAGTGATATGGTTGTGGGTATCCTTTAGTCATCCCTTAGATGGGCCCCACACCACTTAATCGCTCATCCCTTACTCATCCTTTAATACTCACAACTCGATCTCTTATTCACTCATTCCCTTCCATTATTCGTGGGTCTCATCTCTTATTTTTTATAATTATTTCTTATTTCATATATTTATTATATATTTTAATTAAATTGAATATGTGATTGGATTAAAAATATAAATTTCATTAAAATAAGAAAAATTACATAATTAAAATCCTTCCTAAAATTTCATAATTAAAATCCTAAAAGTACATAACGAAAAGTCGAAAAGTACATAATAAAAATCTTAAAATTACATTATTGAAAGCCAAAAACTACATAATTAAAGTCCTACAGTTACATAATTAAAGCATACCCAACTAATTAGGGAGACTTTCGACCATTCTCTAGTGTACCTCCAGTAGTTGTGGGTTCATAGTAGTTGTGTCTTTGATGTAGCCTTTCAACAACACATTATACAACACACATTTGTTTGCCTCTTCAAGCGATGTTTGAATGTTTGCTAGTAGAGTCGTCGCTGTTGCACTTCTCGAGGCCGTCGTTTTCCTCTTGCCTTTGCTCTTCGCCGTCATTTTCCTCTTGCTTTTGCTCTTCGCCGCCTTTGTTCCAATCGGACGCTGCCTACTCAGCTGGAAGTTCACGCCGCCAATCCCATCCGCGGACCCGAAGCCGCTGCTTGTTGATTATTTGTTGTTCGAGGTGTGATTTGTGCGTTTCAAGCCCGATTCTTAGGCCACTCGCCCACTTTTCGACGTGTCAAACCTCTCCAAGTTCTGACATACTTGAAAGGCTTCATGTTATTTTCTTGATAGATTCTATCACGGATTTGAGTATATTTGTCTCGTTTGCACCACATGGTCATTTTTTCTCTTGGTTGTTTATATGGCGCATAACTTTTGGATTTACGGGCTCACTTGGTCGAAATGAGATCGAATCTTTTTTAAATGTGTGCAGCGGGGCATCTTCTGAGTGTATAGCGTTGTATGATTCAACAACTCTCTACAAAAATTCCTTTGATTTTTGTTGGTTTCTAACGACTGCATCTTCGCTCGTATTGACATACACCTTGAAAATTCATTTTGTTTCCTCGTTAAGTACTGCGCTCGTATGTCACGTGAAGACAGCTCATCAAAGAGTTTGATGTCGTCCAACGCTTGGGTAGGGATATAGGGGGCGTATGCACCTTAGGGAGTCAACGAGTGGGGCGTCGACGACTGGGTAGAACTTAGAATGGTGCCTCCAAATGAGAAATTATTTTTATCGTATGGTAGAGTATTAAGATCGTAGCATTCATGAATAAACCAATTACATAATTGTTTTTTAGCGTCGTTGCCGGACATAGTGAAATATAGAATTTGGTGCGAAGAAGAAGAAGAAGAATAAGAAGAAGAAGAAGAAGAAGAAGAAGAAGAAGAAGAAGAAGATGATGATGATGATGATGATGATGATGATGATGATGATGATGATGAGAGATAAAGTAGATAGAAATTGTGTGAAAAATAGAGTAAGGGAATGAGGTATTTATAGGGGGATAGAATGGGTTGTAATGATTAAGAAAAAAGGGGTATGGCCGTTAGAAATTTTTATTTTTATTTTAAATTCGATTTTTTCGAATTAACAAAAAATTTGCTACTACGTTGACGCTCACTCGCTGGCCTTCGAGTGGGCGCAACGCGCCCTTCTCATTGGCTGCGGGAGAGAGGATATGTGGTGGGCTGTCCCACGCCTTTTTCCTTTATCGCGAGTTGCTCGTCCCGCCAGAGCTCCTGCAACGCGTCCCGCGTGCGTCACAAACTGGAGGGACGGGCCACGCTATTAATGCCCTAATGGTAAAACTACGCGCCCTCGATAATATATTGGTGAAAATTATCCATTTTTATAAAAATATATATAAATTGTTCAGATTATAAGGGGAATTGACTAATATATTTTTGGATGCCGATTGTTTTACTTTGACTTTATGTTTGTTATTGTACAATTTTTACACAAACATATGTCACTGAAAACAACAATTGTGTCGTTGCATCGTGTTTAAATGATTAACTTATTTTGTATTAGCCGTCACTGTCCGTCGGCGAATCCGTCGTTACGGGTGGCGCGAATAATTCCCGCCACTGTCCGTCGTTACACCGTCGCCAGTTTAGTTGTCGAAGATGGCTTTCTTTGTCCGTCGTTAGTCCGTCGTTGGTCCGTATTCAGTGGGCGACGGAGTAGTGTCCGTCGTTACGTCCATCGTAAATTCGAGTTTTTTTTGTAGTGGCTTATTCATTTTTGTTGTATTTAGATTAGCCCCACCATTGTTTTTGTATATTGATTATTGATATTTGTAAGTCTATGGAGTCCATAGCCAAGAACAAGTGCCCATTTCAAGCCTAAAACGACGGCGGAGATCCGACGCTCCGTCATTTCTTTGAAAATTGGCCTAGATCACTTGATGAGGCGGCGGGCGACGTTGCTTGCTCCACCAATAACTTGTCGATCTCGACATCAGACTTCTCCTTAAAGCTTGGCAGTGGCAATAGCGATGAGTGTATTGGTGAAGGTTCGAGGCCTAAAATGAACTGCAGTCAGGTACTTCCTTTCATCGACAAACAAGAGAGAAAGTGTGTGTATATATTTGCAGCAAGAAAGAGAGGAAGTGTGTGTATATTGAAGTAGAAGAGAGAGAAAGAGGAGAGATGAGAGATAGAGAGAGTATCAGAAAAAATATAAGAGAGAAGAGAGACTGTCAAGAGAAAGATGAGAGAAAGAAGTGTGTGAAAGAGGAGAGAGAGAGAATTGTGCTTAGAAGAGGAACGAGAGAAGAAGAAGAAGACAAAAATCGCAATTTGGTCCGAAAATATGTCCAAATAGTGACGAAGTACCTCTAAATATATTAATGTTTATAATGATGACATTTAAAGTGCATTCTAAAGTTTAGAGATTGCGTATATGCAACTCTTAAATAGTTGATACTTTATTTGTAGTTCACTCTTCTTTTTATGATGGTTCATGGTTTTATATCATATTGCCGAGGTTTGTTTAAACCTCAATAGCACATTTGTAAAATCGTGGAAGAAATAAAACTAAATGTGTAGAAATTGATTGGAGAAAGAGGATTGGGGAAGATGATGGAGTGTAAAAAGTGTAGAAGACCATTTTAAGAAGCTAAAGCTCTAAAATAAGGATAGAATAATAAAATAAGTGTAAAAACTCCCTTAATTTATATATGAAAATCCTATTTTATAGAAAACAAGCTAGTATTAACTAGGGATGTCAATTTAGCCCGAAACCCGTGGGTTGACCCGATTAACCCTATAATTCGACAAGGTTAGGGTTGAAAAATCTCAACCCGAATAAAATCTCAACCCGAACGACACTAAACCGAATAGTCCGTGATAGGATACGGCCTAACATCTAACCCCAAGCTATAGGCCCAACATAAGTGGGTCTCGGAGTAAAACTCGGCCCACAAGAAGTTCGGCTCAGATACAAGCAGTTCGGCCCCAAGGAAGGCTTCTAGAAGGTAGAAGCTCGGCTATAACTGCCCACTACCTCCACTACTTCCTCAACCGCAGCCCACGATCTCTATAACCGTCAAACAGCAATAAAGGCTCTTGAACTCGGGCTAGGCCCATGTAAACTCTATAAATAGAGATTAGATTAGAGGTAGAGGGGATTAGACACTGAGAATTGTAACGCATATTAAAGTTGCAAATATATTCCTACGCTTTGAACCGTGGACGTAGATCTTATTAAGGATCGAACCACGTTAAATCCTCGTGTTCATACTCTAAATTTCTGTTTGTGTTTAAGTTAATCTATCCTGCGAAAATAAGATCGATCACATAACTACCGAGATAAGCGCACACCTTTAATATCGATTGTGAATTTACGGAGATCTGGTTAGATTCTTTGGCATGTGTTAGCTTAAATATGAAAGTGATTGTTGATGTACTACACCATATTGAAATAAGAAGTTAGTAGAATTTGTCTACAAAAGTGATTTAGTGGCTAGCGGTGAAGTTTACGTGAATGTTTTGAGTCGGAATTTCACCATTGCTTTTTGTACGAGTCTGCCACACATGCTATTATAGTTACAAATTTCTTGTAAAAACATAAAGAAACTAGTAATTTATTTCAGATATGAAAATAAAAATATATGGTTGTTGAGCCGATCAAATTTTGGATTAATCAAATTCTAGAAAGCTCAAATAAACATATAACCGGTTAAGTCCAGCCCAATTGAATCGAATTAGGTGGTACAATTATCGAAAATTTCTGAGCAAAAAATCAATGGTTATTTTTCTGTAGTTTATTGAATTTGTACTATTTCATAGTTTTGTATACCAACTTTAAAATTTCCTTTTAAATTACTCGAATATTGATTTCACCTTGTAAAATCCTAAAGGATTATTATTTCAAGCAATTTAAAATGCATAATAGAGAAAAGAGAGAACGGGGGATTCATAACAGCATATGAGATAAGGGAAAGAGAGAAAGTGAGGATGGTAAAATGATAGGTGATTCGACTCATTGAGAAATGGATCTGGAAATGATTTCAGCATTTTTAATAAAACAATGTCGTTCTTAGCCAAACTTTTTAAAATCATACCACATCAATTTCTCAATTATATATATTAGCACGATCATTGACTGGAAACCTCAAAAGTTGTAAAATCAGATGAAATTAATAATTGATTAATTTATGCAAAATCAAAAAATACTGAAAATTCAGACAAATAACACAAATTAATTATATAAATCAGAAATAAATTACATAGCAGATGACGGGTTGAAGCCTTGAAGCTTGCAGATGATCTCGATTATTTTAGATGTAATATTATTTCCAATCACGATATAATATCATTCTATAATTCACTTTGTCGAAACATGGATGTGTATCATAGTTGGAAACAGAGATTGAAGGAAGAAGTTTAGGGTTTGATAAAACTGTATTGTATTTCTTGTTTATGATTTACAGCCTCCTAACCTTTCTATAGGACTCGATAAGAGTCGTACATGGAAATAAAGATAAAGCTCAAAAATATAATATTTGATACTATCTAATTACGGGATTTGGAAATCCCTAATTATCTTCTAATGAATATTTGCTTTCTTTCCAACACACTTTGACCAAAACAAGAGAATTTTTTTAGAAAAAAGGTCTATAGCGCTTCTAAAGCAGCTTCAATGGCAAAAAATTCATAATCAATACAAGAGTTGCAACCACATCTTTCCTCACTAACTCTCTTCCTCTCCATTCCCTCACCGGAACATTCTCGAAGCTTCACCGCTATCTGCAGCGCGGCCGGAGAATTATTGATGTTGTCATCATATACACGTCGTTTTTTGTCACGAGTCACCACGACCCACTCCTCGACCTCCATGTTGACCGAGCCCACGACGTCCTCCCACGGGATCTCGGCTCGACCGATGAGCCTCGAACCCCGTATACTCCCAATGAACGGCGCAGCAATGGGGGTGGCGCTCCGCCGCCGGAGCTCGAAAACTAGGATTCCTTGTTTGAGACATTCTTGGCTGCCCGAGCAGCGTAGCGAGAAGGTTTGGTTCCAAGTGATGGAGTTGGATTTTGATGGGATTCCTTTGGTGTCTAATCTCACTCTTGAGCTCTTTCCTGCATGAAGATAGCATCTAACAAATGCTAGTCCATTTGGTTTTGTATCGATATTTTTAGCTTTAATTATTCTCACTTCACAATTATGATCCATGAGAAAGAGAGAGAGGGAGTAGAGGGAAACCACATACTTAGAAGGGTAAATATAGTAGCAAGTGTTCATCATATAATACTTAAATATACTATCCACTAAATGGAGATTATGGATATGCAAACCACCGCCCGGGGGGGTTATAATGAAGTTAATAAATCTAATAATTAAGTAGGATGTATGTGTGGTGATATAATACTATTTAACTTTTTAAGTGCTCAAAAAATTTAATTGGCTCCCTTTTTCTAGCTTTTGGGGTCGATTCTAGTATAAAAACTCTTGGGATTATTGAAGGGTTAATAATTTTATTAGTGAAATGACCCTTAATGCAAGAGTTGAGTTAGAAAATATATTTGGCTTCAAATTGCTATGCATGGATCACCCACCAGGGCCACCACTAATGAACCCTAATTGGACACCCATATTATATTTTGGTAAGTATATGGCAGTTCAAGCGGACTTACATTAAACTAAATTTTAATGATTTCTAAATTTAAAGTATCTTTAATCATATTATATCGAATTAGTACACTAAATCGAACTGAATCGAACCAAAATATTCAACTAGAGCTATTTAATTTTTTGGATTAATCAGGTCGGGTGCAATATTTATCATCACATGAAATTACACACTCATATATGATTTTTATATAGCACATTATGTGGCACTATATTTAAGATCATTTCGACATTAATATCCTTCTTGTTTTACTTAAAAAAAATTCTAGATGAAGATGCTATTTTTTTCCCGTGAATTACTCTAGAATGAGTTATCTAATAAGCTCAAACTTTTATATTAGGCAAATAATTGATCAATGCCCAATCCCACAGCCCACAGTCCAGATACAACTCTTGGGTTTGGATCGGTTGACCCACTAACCCGTAGATAGTTTACCGTTATCACCGTCTAACCGCCGTTAATCTCCAAGCCCAGCTACCGGCACGAGCTACTTATTTGCATCGTCACTCGGCCGTTGACGGAACCCCGGCCGCGCCGCCTCCGATCGGCAACATCGCGACCACCTCTGATAGGTTAATTTTGCATTTTCGATTTGTTTTGTTTCCGTTTCCCTTGTGCTGATCAATCTACACCGGAAGTTATGGTGGATTGGCGTATCTGTAGTTAATCACGTAATCGCTACGAATAAATCTCTGATTAGGTCAAATTTTAACTATATCATTAACACTAATTGGCGGAGATGATTTCTGTAGGTGATATTATCAGTCATTGTGAATTCGAAAATTTCATCTTGCATAGGTCAACCGATTGCTCTCCTAATAGAAGCATATACCATTTTGAATTGCGAATCTTGTTTTATGTTGGTTATTACTCTTTCTGCTAGTGTACTGATATTATGTGTATTGGTAGGAGAATTTTGAGGGGAAAAGGTTTTAATGGGGCTAACATCTGAGAGTGATGCGAAGGAAGCAATGAAATTATGTATGTTTGATTTGAGGAGGGGCCAAACGGAAGGGCAGGAGTTGGACAAGATTCTCTTCTTCTATCCTGCTGATTTGCCCCTTACAACTCAGCTTTCGGTTATTGGCCTCAGTGAAGGATTGATTACTTTTACCAGGTTGATCTTTGCCATTTTTGCTCATTTACCTGTTTAATTTGGTATTAGAAAGTATATGCCCTTTTGAATGCTTGCTTTTTCTTGTTCTGTTATTAAGATTATATTGAATGATTCGTCTTCATTTTGAAATGGAGCAAGTAATTATGACTTTGATTTTTTTGCTAGTTGGTTATTAGGCATCTTGTATTTTGTTTCCTGCAGGATTTTCTCTCCAGATGCTCCGTGTGAGGTGATTGAAGCTGAGAAGCATTGTCATGTTTTCTATGAAGCAGAGCCGGATATATGGATGGTGATGGTATGATAATGTTTTCTTATTTCTTGTTGATTGAGAAGCATGTAGTATTGGCTTATATAGTAACAATATCAGGAGATTATAGTGTTCTTTGTTCCTCTAGTTCAGCTAATGTACTAATGAGACCACAAGATGTTAGTTTCTTTTGTTTGCCCTTCCAATGAATTGATTTTCAAGCAGTTCAGTCCGCGACCATTTCACCTTTCAGTTTAAGAACTGCATCTTACCTATCTCTTTTCTTCAGATTAACATGACTCATATCATACAACTTACTATAAAACCTACACATTTAAAATCCTATTGAAGTAAATTAAGAGGCTTACGAAGTACAAATGAAACACTAGAATGTTATCTGCGAAATACTGGTATTCTATATCTTGACAGTCTTATCCTTGTTTGCGGTTCCTGACTTAATTCTATCTTCTCCTTGAGTAGGTAGTAGAAAAAGAGAATTCAGAAGCCATTTGGCGAGTTGATGCTTTACGGAGTGTTCTTAAAGAAGTCCATTATCTTTTTATGATGTTTCATGGATATATTAGGGCACTGGTTGATAAAGAACCGAGTGGCGGACTTGTTAGAAGCCATTTGTACTATTTCATCATGGACTTTTTAAGTGGTGAGTTTTACTTATATGCTAAGCTCCTTGTAGAAAAACTATATATTGTTTTTCTCTTATTTGCTATTATTTCAACTTAAGTTACTAATTGTCAGCATTTGAAAAGCGATCTCCATTGGAATATTGCTGCTGGGGTAATGCTGCAGTTGCTGTATCAAATGATTCACGTTTCATTTGTGCACTTGGAGCAATCTGAAGTTGAAATTTTCACACCTTGCATTTTCTCTTTGGGTCAGATTTTTCCATCGGGAAGAAACTTCAGTTGCCAAATTTTCGTGACTCTCTCAAAGAGCAGGGAACGTTGCAGATGTTAACTGTGGGGCGTGAGGCTGCTATAGAAGTTCAGGTTAGTTTCTAGGTAATCTATGCCTTTTCTTTAATGGGCAGCCTGAATAATTCCTCATTGATGAGGAAGGATGTTATGTTCAATGTATATAAATGGTGGTAGGTACTCTTGCCAAACAGCGAATTTAGTGTGCTTGGTATAAGATCCACAACCAATTCATAACCCCATCTGTCTTCAAGTACAAAACAGACAAAAGAAGTCAGGGAAAAAAGGGAAGTCCTAAATCATGGGAGATAATTAGGGGTCTTCATTCTTACACCTTAAAAGTGGTGTCTTAATTGATGTTCCAAAAGTTGTGTCTAAATTGCAAATTGGCTGAAAGGTATGCATTATTTGACAATTTACCTTGATAATAAAAGGCATATAATCTTTTTATTGTATGGTGGATGACCATTGGTATGCAAAGGTTGGCCAGAGTTATTGCTCATCCATCCATCTTTTACTTGTTCAATATAATACTTTCAATGTATAAAATGTCTTAAATTTTCCCTAGTTTTTTGTGCTAATATTAGTGTATGTTTATAAATGAAATATTCCCTTACATCCGGTTTCTTTCAGTCTCTCGTGACAGTGTTGGAATCTTGTGTGGGGAACAAACAATGCTACTCAATGACCATGTTCCAGGATCTACTTGTCTCCACAAATCTGCCACCTGTATGGTTTGATCTTTGTACACTTGTTTTGATTCCCATTTGTTATCTCTATTTTCCCCTTTTGGAGCATCTAATTCCATTTCGATCTATTGTTGTGTTAATTCCTTCTTCTTTTTTCAGATTGACACTCTGAACCTATTTACTTATGCTGTCCTAAGGCTAACTCCTCTTGCTCTATTCCATGGAGCAAGTGCATGGTCCTCTTCACGTAAAACAGACTCTGCATGCAATACTTATGCTGGAGCTTTACAAGTTACTTCTGTCTCTGCTATAGACCAATATTACAATTCCCACGATACATCCCCTCTTAGAAGGCACAGTTACCCTTTAGTGAGGCCTTTGCAGCATTCCAAGTGGTCGAAGGGGAAGGATGGTTTTCTTACCACCGATATTTGGGGTACAGAAGTAAATAGTTTAGTGCCTACGTGCCCAACAATTTGGCTTCATCAAACAGAGGAGAAAATGTTTGTATTAGCTTATCAGCATAGAGGCCTCACTGTTATACTTCTGGTTCCAATCTCATCTGTCAGTGGAGATCAAGGAATATCTATGCTGAAGCAGCAGATTATCGAAAATGTAAGTGCTTGTTCTTCTAATGTTCAACAAATTGACTTTTTGCTTAAGATATTCTTCTGTCTTGGATGCTTGCTTATCTTGGATGGTTACATCAGCATGATTAATGAATTTGTTGATTATATTCAAGATACACTTGTATTGGAGATGTTTAGTTCTTCATATAGTATGAAATTGATATTGGGATGCTGATGTTATTATTCATTGGCTAAGATAATTTGCTATTTTCTGCTTATCCTAGGCATCACTGAAAATGCTTAAAGTTGAAGAGAAGCTATCAAGAGGATGGGGTGGTGAGAATGCATATCATGTGAGTGGATATCGTTATCTATTGGTGGATGGTGATAGATATGTATCTAGGGCGTCTCCACCTGGAAAAGTAACAACTTTGACAAAGGTTAGCTTGCTCCTTCAGTATAATTCCTATCAGTGATTCTGCTTTCATCCAGGTTCTTACAAAGATACACTTTCAGATGCTAGGTTCATTGTTTTAGTTGCTTAATTTATCATATTGAACTATTTTGTCTCACTGCAGAAAGTTAGAATTCTGTTAGAGTTAGTTCTATAGACAATGTTTGTGTGCCACTACAATTTCCTTTCCAGTGCTCATGATCTAATGATTGATCACAAGTTGTGGACACATTAACGATGAAGTTGTATTACAAATTCTTGACTTGTGCTCGGAGTACTGTTGGATGTGTTTACATGCTGTTTTGCATATAGGAGAGACACGCTTTCCAAATCCCTAATATTTGTGATCTTATATTGGTCATATCTAATGTTCATTGAATTTGGTTATCTCTCTGTCATGATGGACAGGAATCCTTAGTTGCCCTAAGTAAGCTCCGAGAAGAGGTCGACTCAGAAAAAGCTAGAGGTAAATGGGACAACTCAGGTCGTGAAAAGGATATAGAAATATGCATTAGAGCCAAAAACAATTCTTGGCTCATCGCCCGGCTCGTTAGAGGAAAGGAGCTTTATATGGTTCTGGAGAAAGGGAGTGAGACCCTTCTGTATGCCGCTGATGCTGCTGAGAAGTTCAGTGAAAGGTAACATTTCTGTTGATATTTAACATTTCTACCTACAATTGCTTTCTGAAATATCAAGTTTGAAGTTTAAGATAATATACACCTATATCTCTGTTCACGTTAGATCGAGAAAAGAAGTTGTTGATATTTGAATTATCAATCATAAATTTGCAGGTACTGCAATGGTGCATTTTCCTTGGACTAGGCAACAATTAGACAGCCACATTCTGTAGATGATTGTTTCATGTATCAGAAAAGAGAAGTAAAGCTCTAAGAGATTGATTTGTGTGTAGTTTATTCATACATAGAAAATCTACTGTTATGTTTGTATGAATAATTTTGATTTACTTTCCGTTTTGTCAATTTTTTGGATCTTTTAACATAGAGGGTTGTAGAATGGGATCGTTTCATTTGTAATGTGACATATAAGAAATTAAATTCTACTCATTATGTGGACGCAATCTTGGTCGAGCTCGCAATTTATCTTCTCCACGAAATTAAAAGGGTATTTTCAAATTTATTTCCTTGTCTTTTTAGTGAATTTTAGCAGTTGTAATATTAGTGAAACATTTAATTCCATTTACTAACTCGAAGTATGTGAATCATACGCATTAAGTAGTGTACTTGAAGTTTATTGTGAAGAAGTTAGAAAAACAAAAGTGTCAAAATAGTGTCAGTGATAATAAATATGATATAGTCTGTGTAGATGATATATGAAGCTCTATTTTAATAATCATAAATACACCTAAAATAGGATACACAAAAATGGATCCTAAGCTGTCGGTGGATGTCTATTTGCTATTGTTTTCTCTCTCACTGCACCGACACATCCACACCAAAAGAAGTCGGTAGCAGTCTCAATTTCGTTTTTTACTTATAAATAAGGGTTGATACTCTTTTACATTCCCAACTTTCAATATATTTCACAAAATATTTAATGATTTTTTTTCCATCAAATGACTCCAATTTTAATATATTCCATAAGATGTCCTGTTATATAAAAATTTCGTCTCAAAACATAAAACAACGTTGTTTTTAGCAAAAACTAAAAACGGTTAATAGTGTTTTGTATTCTCAACTTCCATTTCTTCTTAAAAATTTGGGATATTTTAAAAGAATATGCTAAAAATTGGGAATATTTTTGGAATACGTTAAAAATTATGGACGTTTTCTGAAATATGCTAAAAGTAGGGACACAAAACACTCTTAACATTTCTTATTGTTTCCTAAAACGATGTCATTTTATCTGTTGAGGTGCAAAAATGAAAATAATAAAATGAATCAGTTTTTGGTCACCAAATTTTATATAGCGGGATATTTTATATTAGAAAGATTTAATAAAAATCAAAATTTAATAATATTTTTTAGAATACGCAAAAATATACATAAAACACTGTTAATATTTAATCCTATAAATAATAACTCAGCATCTAATACTCACTGATTATATTATATTGCTAGATAGCACGTGTAGTGTGACGTCTATACGCCGTAAAAAAATGTAATCCGGTTTTGTAATCTGAGAACTTTGATTTATTTAGTTATTTTAATCACCAGAATCTATGACGAACAATATATAATGATAAATACTTTTACTTATGGAATTCGTGATGAAGATTCATGTTGGTGTTGTGACCACATTTAATTTAATAACCATGAAATGATCTATATATCGCAAGTAGTAGTTGACAAGAGTCTTTCAAGTTGCACATCAACTATTAATATTATGATCCTTCTACTTAATTTATATTTATAAATAACATATCACAATTATCTTATTTTCCATAAAATGAAATGTCCATTCAAATCTCCTCTAAAAACACACCGACTTTGGCATTTTTCTGCAATTTAATTCTATTTTTTAATTATTTAATTCTAACATTTTAATTTTCGTCATCGACGAACATTTTATTTTGGGTAAATTGATAAGCAATCTTATATTCGATACTTGTATGGCAATTTTATATATACGAGTTATCTATGAATCAAAAATTAAAATATTTAGGGACTACATTGTTAAATTAAATTTGTTGAATTTCCTTTTTTTTTTTGTGTGTAAAACTTTGAAGTGACCTCGCACCTAAGTAGAGACAGCCAAGACAAATAAATTCTCTCCTGTTTAAAATTCTAGGTTAACAAATTTCTCACACATCCAAGAAAACATGCAATATTGGTCACAAAAACTTTACAACAAAGACTAAAGCATTTGTTATTTATAAAAAAAAAGGAAAAAAGAATAAAGAAAATAAATTAATGAATTCCGATTTAATGATTGGAGGAGAAACGTACTAAATGCGTCGCAGAAGCAACACAAAGATTAACGGAATGAAACTATTTCTTAAATAACCACCACAATAAATTACACTTGTTGTAACATAGCCCTCATTTCCCTTTCTCCTTATCCTTATGAAAACAATAAGCCGCACAATTAGAACAAAAGGTAAATTCATGAAATATATGTTAATCAATTCTATATATAGAAAAAAAAAAGAACAAAAAAGAAAAGAACTAACTCTTCTTCCCCTCTTCGCCACCCTCTTCCAAATATGCCTTCTTCCTCCTATCAAGCCTCCCCAGCAGACAAATCACAACAAAACACGTGGCATAAATCGCATGCACCTTCCAGCTCGCCCTCGGCGGCTGGTGCAGCACCGCCCTATGGAACACCGCGATGTAGTAATGTAGCCCCACCGCGAACCCCACCACCGTCTGCCCCAGCCCCAGCATCCTCGTCGCCGCGCTGCTCTCCGTCGAGAACACCAGCACCAGATACATCAGAAGCAGCAGCAGGTACAACACGTACCCTAGGGTTTGCAGCACCTGCACGCACACGTAGGTCGATTGCGCCGTCGCGTAGAACAATTTCAGCGGCTCGAGCCCGGTGATTAGGGCTGAAATTGCGAGGATTGAGAAGTAGATCGAGAGGTAGATTTGGATGAAGATGATGAATTTTTGGAGGGAGAAGTAGGCGGTGATTTTACTGAAGAGAAGAGATACTAGAATTAGGGGGATTGTGATGAATGCGAAGGAGATGATGGAGGCGAGGGTGGAGGCGTATTTGTTGCCGACGTAGGGTTTGAAGCCCTTTGTGAATTGGGTGTTGTATTTGTTGAGGTAGATTTTGGAGGTTTTGGAGATTCTCTCCATGTCTGGGAGGAAGGTTTCATGAAATTTTGATGGGAGGTCTGTGAACTCTGAGACTAAGTCGTCTTCTTCTTTTTTTTCTTCTTCATCTTCTAGAACCTTCTTCTTCTGTTGCTGCTTCTGGGATTTTTGTAAAGTTTTGATCTTGGATTGGTCTGATGGTTTCTTGATCTGGGATTTGGGGGTTGTTAGTGTGGATGATGATACTGATGATGAAGGGGTGGTTTTGATGGGCTTGGTGGTCTTGTTTTGGGGGGGATTGGAGGGTGATTTGATGAGTTTGGTTTGGTTTTTGGGTGAAGGGTTTGGGGTTTTGGAGAGTTTGGTTTCGTTTTTGGGTGGAAGGTTTGGGGTTTTGGAGAGTTTGGTTTGATTTTTGGGTGAAGGGTTTGAGGTTTTGGAGAGTTTGGTTTGGTTCTTGGATGAATTTGAAGAAGATGGTTTGATGGGTTTTGATTGGTTTTTGGTGGTGGTGGTTTTCTTGGTGATGATTGGCTGATGATGATCATCATTGCTGCTGCTGCCATCTTCAAACTCAAGGAGCAATCTTGTTCTGCTAAAAAGGTGGTGATTTTGAGATTGGGCTGCAGAAATCAATGTTGAAGTGATGAAAAGTAGGACTAGACACACAAGTGGCTTCTTCCTTTGGCTGGAAATCTCTTGGAGTCGAGCCATTCTCTCTCTTCTCTCTATCTTTCCCACCGAGAAGTGAGATCTAACAGAAGAGGAGAGAGAAAGAATGGGCAGAGAAAGATGTGAGTGAGAAAGATGCTATAATGCTATATGGGAAGTGTGTGTGCAATGTTGGGGGGAGAAAGAAACTTTAATGCTAAGAAGACAGCAGTTGAGATCACCTCACATGGTGAAACAGTTTAAGTACACTTTAGGTTTGATTTTCGCCTAAAATGACTTTATCAATATATAGTATTAGAAAAGAAAAATTAGATTTTTTTTTTAAGTTGTACATTGTTTTTAGTTTAATAACCAAGCGATCTCTTATTTTCGCTTTCATGAAATTAACTGTTGCATAGGAATCTAGCTTTCTTGGTACAAGTAGATTTTATTTTTCATTATTTATACATGTGGCAATAATATTAGAATAAAATAATAATATCTACGTAATTATTACCAATAGCATGTGACATAAGAGCCAGTGGAGAACACTTTCTACTAACAAGAAGTGCTTGTGTTTTTGGCTTGTTTCTTTATCACAATAATACATATATAATTTCTCCAATAATAATTTAAATCAATGAAGTTAATGTGATCTTAATAATGTGTGGGATCCATGTCACACTTGTTTCATCGGATGCCCTTATTCTCTTTCTTGTTTTAAATTATATTTCTCTTTTCTTTTTCAAGATTCTTCTTTACATCTTTGTCAATCCATAGCAATAACATATTCTCACATTGCATTCTAATGAAAATATTTATGATCCAAAATTTTATTTTACTTGTATAAAATGAGCTTTATGTTAATTATATCAATATTGTACACGAAAGTACCTTTTTTGCCCCTGAGAAAGATAGATCTACTTTAATGGTCCAAAATGCTAGAGAATTTCCATGACATGAAAACAAAGTGAAAAAGAGGCTTTCATATGCACATGGAGGTTAAAGATGGGTCACATTAGGTATTTCTCTAATTTGAAATTTTTAAAGTTGAGTACTATGAGAAAATGTGTTCTAATAGTAGAATCGACATTGAAACAAGTCAAGATCTGAATCTAAATTCATATTTAGTTATATATTTGCCATTTTTTGGCATTCACAATCACAAATTTGCTATTGAATATGAATTTGAATTAAATCTCATATAATGATACAGTCTCACACGAGATTCTCCTTTAAGAGTTTAATAATTTGTAAGACAAACATTGTACAATTTGTTGATGGAAGGAGGCCCCACTCAATTATTAAAGAGGTTTAATTTCGATTAATTTATGATTTTGAGTCTTAAATACAAAGTTTGGTAAAACAATTCCTTTTTATTAATTACAATGGGAACCACTTTGGTTTTCCTTATATATTTTTTTTTTATTTATGTAACAATAAGAGTGATTTATTATTTGAATCTAAACTTATTAATGCTCATAAGGGTTGAAGTAAAGACTTATTTCTTGTATTTAAATTCTATCAATGCTACTGTAGTAAACTAAACTAACTATATGATATATTTATTAATCAATGCACACAACTAACAAATTTATATTAGATCTAATAAGTAGTTAATGTGCCCTAAAAAGTAGTTAATAACTTAATATAGTTTCTTTACAGAAGATGCAGATCCATATTGATAAAGTCTGCAATTTAAATTTCTAAATTATTTATTCACAGATTTTTGTTTTATTCTAGAAAGACAGTAGTCTTATTTTATTTTTATTTAAATTTTTTTTAGGGGGGCTCCAATCAAGCCTTTTTGGCGTCACATGCTAATGTTTTCTCCAACATTTATGGGTCAAAAGTAAGTACCCCTTTAACATATATTTATTTTTTCGTATCCATAATTTATAATATATTTCACATCATTATATGTAACATAAATTGAGAATTATTTTGTAAAAATAATAGTAAAGGGTTAGATAGCACTATCATTTTTTACTTTGAACGTCTATTGATTTTTATTTATTATTAAGTATTCTTTTGTTGTACAACAATACATAATATTTTATGAAAGTGAGAAATATTTTTTAGCAAGACGTATTTATCCTTAGGTAAATAAATAAACTTAAGAAAAATGGATTGCTTTTTATTGTTTATAAATAGAAATTGTGGGCTCATACCGCTTAAATAGGCCCACAATTAACCCAAGATATATGCAAAGCCCATCAATCATAGGCTCATTAAAGTTAAAATTTAATATTGGGCTTCCCATTTCCGGAAACATCTCATCCACAATTCCCATGCAAAATCCAATTTTACATTCAAACTTGTGAGAAAAGTTTTACTTCCCAATGATAAAGAAGAACTTCAATTTATGTACTTACTAATTAGAGCACCCATTATGGCTGCTACCCTTCATGTTCTTATTTTTATCTTTTCTTTTCATTACATTTTTGACCCATTTTTTGTTTTCTCTTGTATTTTCTCATTTATTATGTTTTTCGTTTCTTTTTGTTTTTTGTTTTTTATAATTTTTTTATTCTTTGAGTTCGCTTTTTCCGATTCTTTTCGTTTTTTTTTCTTTGCTTTCCTATTTGTTTGTGTGTATATTTATTATTTAGAATTTTAATCATAAGTTGTAGCAATATTTTTTTTATATTATCAATGTCTGAATTCTGTTATTTTTTATTTTTAACAAGGTTATATTAATTTTTAAATGTATGGTATTTTTAAAAAAATAATCTATTCATATAATTAATTAAATTGTATTGAAATCAAATATAAAATACAAAATTTAAGATATATAAATTATATATAAATATATATAGAGAGAGATATGTTGAAAAAAATAGAATTATGATAATAAGAATTATTAAACAAATAAAAGTGACATAGTATTATAGAGAAGGAAATTTGGAGTAAGTTGAACTTTCATCGAGTCATTTCCTCTTCTCCACTAAGAAATTCGTCAGAGAAAAGAATAAAGAAAATCAAATTTTACAGTTCAACGTATTTATCAATAAATTATTGATGTCCACAATTATAAATTGCAATTTTACAAACAAATTCTATAACCTAGAGTTCTATAAACTCTGTCTCTCTCCAATTACAAATGTTATATATTAGTCTTATGTTGATCTATTTCTTCAGCCAAATGTTCACTAACGATCTTTACATTTTTGTAGGCATATGTTTTTTCACCAATAGAGGAAAAATATGAAGGCGAAGAAAAAATTGGGATAAAGACCATCTCCAACGGTACTGCAAACCCCACAGTACAGTAAGAATTTTACTATTATCCAATTTTGCATTTTTCATCTGGTTTTGAACAAGATCGACCTTTGCGTTACCATACCACTGCAATGTTGTGTCATATTCAATATGTATTATTATTTTAAATTTTAAGGACGAGGAATATTTTTATTAAAATGGTCTTTTCTATTGTAATTTTACTTTGATTTAAGTTATATTTTTGTATTTCAAGATTAAATTGTACAAATATGAATGTTTCTTTTTGGTAATTTAATATATATTATTTATTAAAAAAATCTTTGTAATTTTACTTATGATAAACTAATGTTGATAATTTATAATATCCTGTAAATGTTAATATATTTTTTTTCAAATTGCACTGAGTTCTTTTAATTGTATGTCCAAATATTTTAGTGTTAATTCTCAAAACACTAATTATGAAACCTCTTATTTTCCATTTATTTATACCTTTCCGTTTCTGAAGATTAATTATGAAAAAAATATTATGTCAAATAATGTTTCTTTTTTATAAGAGTACAATGCTTCAAACCACAGCGGGTGGTGAGCAAAAAGTTCAAACATCAAAATAGAGGTCACCGGAAAACAAGCAAAAAA
>JAYDZE010211089.1:0-20721 GCA_034509125.1 Monilaria moniliformis
TATTTATATTTGAGACGCAATTAAAATTAATTAAACTTCGTTGTTTTCTAACATGAAAATATTGTTATTGATTATGACAAGACAAATCTGTAGCTCTAAATCTTACTACTTACAAACTTGAGTCCTTACCAACCTCTTCATCTTTTTTTTCTTTTTTTTAATTATCGAATTTGTCGAAATTGCTAAAAATTATCTTCAGCTTTTACTAAGTTGACGCTACTAAAACCAAATTGCTAGAAGTTGGAGAAATTGCATAAAAAAAGAAAGAACAAACAAATTTAACTGTAAAAAAATAGACTCGATAAAAGCCCTAGAACATTTTTTCCTACGTATGCCCGTGTATACTCTTCACAAGTCAACATTAGTTTGAGATCTCCACAATTAAGTAAAAAATCCATGATTAATACTTCATCTAACATTTTAAATTTTTATGAAACATATTTATGATCCTGCACCATCTTCTATGTTCACCAGATACTTAATATTAAATACTTGAATATGATTCTTTATTTAAGTATTTGCATATATAGAGCTATAGCTAGGTACTTATATACTACTCTATGCACAAACTTGTGAACGTAACCTATCCTACTTTAATTTATTTCATGCAATGTCAGAAAATACTATAGGTACAAATTATTGAATATAGTAGATTTTATATATGATTTTACCATATAATACCAAATACATAGACTGGTCCCCTTCTAAGGTTCATAGCCCTAACATGAATGCATTGACTAACCAAATAATTAAAATACGAGATTAGTTGAGAAATTGAGAAAACTTGTGATGGATTAAGGTTGTAACAATTATTTAATTTTGTGGTGATTGTTTCAATAATATAGTAGCCAATGGTATTATTTTTCCTCAAAATCGAATATTGTCATGAGATGGGAAACCTTGTCTTGTTATTCAGTTATTTAGGTATTGTTTAAGGCAATTATGAATTTATATATTTCTGTTTTTCTCGTTAAACTATCATGTCGGATCCTATGTAACAATTAGGGCATTGCAACCATATTTGATGGCAATGAAATAATTTTAGTGAAGATACTTACATAAAATTGTACATGCATAATTGGGTTTTTTAGATATTTTATATTTAAATTAATTTATAAATATTAATTAATTTTAAAATAAATTAATATATTACATATCTACCCTTTCCACTAATTTAGGAAAAAATTAACTTTTTCAAATTAGATATCTGAAGATTTAGGAAAAGATTAATTTTTCCATGGATATCTACATATTTATCTTTAAATAAATTTTGTGGCTTTGTTTGGAGGATCTATCAAATCAATTTTACAATAACACAATAGGCCAAATTTCATTTCGTTGCAACTACTATTGACCAAACAATTGCTCATGCATTTGAAGATTTCACCAAAACCATATCAACTTAACAAGATTAACAAACACACAAAGAAAGTGTATTAGAATTTTGTTTGATATCAACCCTTTCTTCCCCTATATATGTATCACACGACCGACTCCTCTTATCAGATCCACCTTCAAATGTCTCTCCAAGTGTCTATACTGCATGCTCTCAAGGATAAAGGTATGGACACACTAAGATGAGTCTGTTGTATCCATGTTATTATTCGAGCATGACATTGATCTCAGTCCCAAGATCTGTTCGAGCAAATTTTCAATGCTGTTTGTATCAAAAGAGATTGGAGCAAGTGGAAATTGGAGTGGAACCTCTACTTCTAGTAGCTTCTTACAAGGTAACTCTACAAAATGTAAAGAAAAATTAGACCATAAATATATACAATTTTCACATTCATAATTAACATAGTTCTTTTTTATTGTATTTATTTTGACCATATGATAATTTAAGGAATTGTCGCATCATGAATAATGTCAGTACTCGTCATGTTGTGTGTGAGGATGATAGAGCAGCTTCTAACACACGAGGATCCTACAAGAACGACAAGCACGAGTAGAAACAGATTGAAAATTGACACAAAAAGCGGTTCTCTCATCCTCACACACAACATAATGAGCTCCGACATTATTCCAGATGCGACAATTCCTTAAATGTGCATAAGTTCAAAATAAACACAATAAAAAAGAACTATGTTAATTATGAATGTGAAAATTGAATGCATTTATGGTCTAATTTTTTATGATATTTTGTAAAGTTACCATGTAAGCAACTGTTAGAAGTGTGAGGTTCCACCCCAATTTCCACTTGCTCCAATCTCTTTCGATACAAAGAGCATAAAAAATTGCTCGAACAGATCCCAAGATTGAGATCGATGTCGTGCTCGATAATAACATGGATATAACAGACTCATCATAGTCTGTCCATTTAAAAAATAAAATAAAATCGATAAACAAATGTAAATAGAAAAGAAAAACTAATATCAAAGAAGCATTTAAACGATTTAATTAATGGCCTGAATAATCAATCCGAGTGAAACAGAGAAGCAGAAAGCAAGAGCTAGCAGGAGGCACAAAACATTGCTCCCGGAGTTCCGGTGGGCCGCCGCCACGTATCCACCTGATGGTTGACTCATGTGGAGGAAGGTCAATGTGGGTTGACAATAAATTGACTTGTAAGCCCCTTGTAAAATTTCAAAAGCATAGCCCCTCCTATGCTAATAAATGTTCCCACCAATTTTACTTTACCAGCTCGTGTGTTTAATCCCAACGCCTCCATCCTAATTTTTTTAAATAGATTTCTATATATATATATATATTTCATATTTGATGCAAAGATATTATTTAATTAAAACATAATTAAGAAGGAAAATGAATTCTTTATACTGAAAAATAACGGCGAGCACAAGAGTAACAGCGGGAACAAGATTGGTTATAGCTGTGGCAAATGTGGCGGAGGTCAACACTATGCTCGCTGCGCATAAATCTTGGGCTAAGGTCAATCTTAGTGGTAGTCTAAAGTTTGAGTCTATTGTAATACGGTCTTTAAAATTTGATATATCACGGGATATCATCTCAAAATTGCAACAAATGAAAACTTAATTTATGTTTGCAAATTTTATCGTATAATTAATTGTTCATACTCAAGATTGTGAAGTGATTCTTGGTTTTTAAAGAAATAATATTATACCCTTCAAAGTCTTTGCATGACCTGAAATTCTGTATCTTAACAAACAAACACCTAAATTTGGGGTGATGTGATACTTGGTTCTTAAATATCGATCGTATCAGTCCCAAATTTCACATTTTTATGCACCTTTGTATTAGTAATTTACTTTGGCTCTCCTCTCCCCCCTATAAAATTATACGATTTGCATATATATATATCTTATATGTAAGTATAACATGAGAATAAAAAAAATATATACACGCATTCTAATTTTTGTGCGTAGAATGGAATATTTTCAACAAGTGAATTAATATAGAACTTGATCATTTGATGAAGAGAGAGAGAGAGAGGATATTTGATGGAGGGAAGAACACGAGGTAAATTGCTGTTTTACGAGAAATGGATACACGGAAAGCAAAATGTAAATACAAAAAATTTTGTGGCATTGTGTGTGTGTGTGTGTGTGAGAGAGAGAGAGAGAGAGAGAGAGAGTGGAGGGAATGAAACGTGGTTAATTGCTATTTTCCGAGAGAGAGAGGATAGTTGATGGAGGGAAGAACACGAGGTTAATTGCTATTTTCCGAGAAATGGACAAAGCAAGCAAAAATGTAATACAAATATTTTTGTTATTGGCATTGTGTCTATGGATGAGAGAGAGAGAGGGGGATATTTAGTGGCATTGTGCCTTGACACCCGATTATTTTACTATATTTTTATTTTACTAAATCTTTGTACCATTCCAAGAAACTCATATATCAATTTTTTTTTCATTAGATTCTATCACTATTACATTTTCATCTCGAGAGGTTCTTCAATCAAAAATTCAAATCATTAACTGAAACAAAATAATGATTTTGGCGTTGCACGTACACGAACATCGTCACTGCAATAAAGGCTTTGAGAATGCAAAATAGCCATTAGTGAGAAAGCAATGGGCTCGTTGATGTCCAATTCATTTGGACCCACATCTTTTCTAAGCTCAATGACATTCAACCTTCTTTCGTTTCATCATATGAACTTTTAATTGGAAAGTGCAAAATAATTAACAAATCTCTTGAGATGACATATAGTAGTGCAAGAATCCAGTAAAATGAAAAAATAGTAAAAGGACCTCTGGAGATGAAATATAATGCTAGTATGAGGATCTAATAAAACATAATATAATACGGAGAATTATCACCTAGTAAAATTAACATTAAAAGCAAAAATACTTAAAAATGTGTATATATATATAGATGGTCTCATTATAATCAAAACTAGTGTTATATACATAACTAAGACTTAATATCAACGAACAAGATATAATATCATTACTTTGCTTATACAATGTCATTGTAAGGTTAAAATTGTAAAAATAAAATCGAGTTCTGTTTTGATTACGATTCTATATATATATATATATGTGTGTGTGTGTGTGTGTGTGTGTGTGTGTGTGTGTGTGTGTGTGTGTGTGTGTGTTATGATATTATTTTGTCAATAAACGTTTAGTGTAGTTTTTTCGTTAATGGCTTAAGGGATATAATTTATTGACATAATAAACTAAAAAAGGAAAAGCATATTAAAGGAACTAAAAAGGTGAAACCTGCTGAAAATTCCAAGAACCCTAATTCTAACACGAGATACATACGAAATAATATGGTTTCATAAAATAAAATAACATAAGATGGTAACATCCAAAATACTTGTATAATTGATCCAGTTCAGTACAGAAACATATGGGTTTCACCCTCGTATAATAAAACAAGAGTTCATTTATTTTTATTCAGTAATAGATTATTATATATACAACTGGCCAAATTCCATTTCGTTGCAACTACTATTGACCAAACAATTGCTCATGCATTTTGAAGAGTTCACCAAAACCATCACAACTTAACAAGAATGTACAAACACACAAAGAAAGTGCATTTGAGATCGCCAACCCCGGATATATAGCCAACACGTTTCTTGACAAGTTGAGGTGAGCTAACTCTACCATTTTATCATCTGGTTGAGCTACTTCATTGAGCTGAATTCATCTCTGCTTAAGAGTGAAAGAGCTAATGTTTCATTTGAATAAGCTGGATTGCTAATGATGGATATTATAACACTTGTCTTGATCTTCTTTCGGAGGATTTCATATTCCTTTTTGTTATGTATTGAGGCATTGGCCATGTGTGCTGTTTTCTACTCGAGCACTTCTTGACTTTCTTGAGATACATTCTGAGCTGGGACTTGCCTGACATTTGTAACGTTTCAGGAGATATTCTCGAGTTGGATCCACAAGACCGATCGTTTTCAGAAACTGGTCATGTTGCATACAATGAGATGCTCCTTTTTGATGATGAAGATCGCAACATACAAGCAGTAAGATCTTCTGCCGTGCTTCTCTTCTTTTTTGGATAGATAATTCAATTTTATCCAATTACTTTAGTGTTTTAACGAAAATGTCACACCCTATGAATAATTGCATAGAGGTACTCAACGTTTCAATTTTTACTTAAAAATATTCTGGTAAAAATATTTCAGACAAAATTACCCTTAGAATAATCAAGCCATATAATTAAATGATGAAAAAAGAATTATTTGGAACGAAATAGTTAAATATAAGTAAAAGACTAGGAAACTTTAGTGTTTATAATTATAGTTAAAGAAACTTAAATGAAATAAAATAGTTAAAAATAAGTAATATTCCTTCTCGTAAAAAACAGCAATTAACCTTGTCATGTTCTTCCTTCCATCAAATATTCTATCTCTCTCTCTCCATCAAATGATCAAATTCTATATTAATTCGTGTGTTGAAAATATTACCGTTCCACGTACAAAATTATTAATGCTCTGTATAATTTATTTTATTCTCATGTTATACATACATATTGTATATAGTAAATGATAATGTTATTTTTCTATTTTATAGGTGATATGAGATATTTATACATAAGATATAATTTGTCAATTTAATCTTAAAATCTCATGCTTATGATATGACATTATTATAAGCTTCTAACTCTAGAAACAACTAAAGTAACTCCTAGAAAAAGGGAACATGCATTGCGGGACGGCTCCTAACAAAGTAATAGCTCCATCAAATTCTATATAAATATTCTTGGAGTTGGAGTTGCATATACTACATATCTTTTGTTTTCACACACACGTCGAGCACACACTACACTCACCAATTTGAATCAAAGGGTGAAAAGTGGAGAAGTTTCAAAACATTTTAGATGTGTTGAAGCCCACTATGATTATGGTGATGATTCAAGTAGCTCTTACAGGAGTAAACATCGTGTATAAATTGGTCTCAAACAATGGTGTGAGCTTGCCAGTTTTGATCGCCTACCTCGTGAACCATCAGAACTGACAAGTTCACGCCATTATCTGAGACCAATTTATACACGATGTTAACTCCTGTAAGAGCTATTTGAACCATTACCATAATCATTATGGGCTTCAACACATCTAAAACATTTTGTAACTTCTCCACTTTTCACCCTTTGATTCAAATTGGTAAGTGTAGTGTGTGCTCGACGTGTGTGTGAAAACAAAAGATATGTAGCAATTGCAACACCAACTCCAACACGAATATTTTTATAGAATTTGATGGAGGGATTACTTTTTTAGGAACCGTGGCGCATTGCATGTTCGCTTTTTCTAGGAGTTCTGTTTGTTGTTGCTAGAGTTAGAAGCTTATAATAATGTCATATAGTAAGCATGAGATTTAAATATTAAGTTGACATATTATATGTTACAAATACATATGTCATATCATCTATAAATACGAAAATAACATTATTATTTATCATATACAATATGTATGGATAACATGAGATTAAAATAAATATATACACGCATTTAAAATTTTATACGTGGAATGGAAGTGATGTGGAAATTAGCGCGATTACTGGTCTAAGATGAAGGCAAAAGGAGCGATGTCGAGGGTGGGGACGGCGTGTCTGTAGACTACGAAGACGTAGTTGCTCAGCCCCAGCGTTGCCGCCAGCCACCGAAGAGGTACGACAGGGGGGTGCCTTACGAGTTTCCGATGGTTGCGGGCAGCGAAAATGTCTCCCTTGCGGCGGCAGTGGTTTCAGGGGTTTCAGTTTTTGATACCGGAAAAGAATGGAATAAGGCGCCACTGGCATTCATATTTTGGAGGATGTTTGGGTGAACTGAAACGGCGGAGAAAGAAGGAGGCGGCGGCCGTGGGTGGAGGTGGAAATAAAGAGTGGAGATTGTGGATTTATAGATGAGGCGGCACTGACCCTCATATTGTACTATTTTATATATCGTATAATTAATATTTCTGTGATTCTTGGTTTTCAATGAAACAACATTATCTCCTTCAAAATCTTTGCATGACCTGAAATTCTTTATTTAACAAACCAACATCTAAATTTGGGGTAACGTGATTCTTGTTTTTTAATTATCGATCGTATCAGTCCCAAATTTCACATCTTTTGTACAAATTTGTAATAACAATTTACTTTGCATGAGCCCGGTTCTCCCTCTACAATTATAATATAATACTTTATATGACTTGAAGTTCCCGCTCCATCTACTTATACTATTAAGATTATTTATTATTGCCAACCGACGCCACTTTATTTACAAGTTTAGATGGTTTTTATCAAAACAGAATTACCAATCATGCCGAGACGTATGGACGGTATGGTGCATTATGTATCTTACAATAAGACGCACACTCATATAATGGGATGTATGATGCACCCACTATAATTAAATTTTAAATGTAATTGTTAAATTCTAATTGAAATATAAATCCTAATTTAGAATTAAGAAATACTAGATAACCAGTAATTGATTTCTGATTAACCAGTAATTGAGGGGTTAATATAGTTAAACAAATATATATTTATATAAGTGGTAATATAGTGAACGAAATCCATTCTGATAGTCAAAATAATAGATAGTTACTAACTTAGTTTTAATAAAATATAGTCCATTTTTATATTTTTTAACAAAAAAGCTTATGGGGAATATGAGATTTTTCTTTATTGTGCCATAAATTTGTTTGGGCTGCCATTTCCTTTTTTCCTTTCTAATTCTCTCTCCCTATGCAACCAAATCGTCGCTCCATCAGATGTTGATCTTCTCTTGATAATGTCGACACACCGCATACAAACCTAAACACTTCTGAACCAACTGAATATGGTCGGTCAACGGTGTAGCCGCCTACAAACCGAAATCCTTCCGAACAATGGTAGGATTCAATCCATCGACTGTGTCGCAATCTACAAAGTCAAATTCTTTCGAACCAACTGCAGAATTCAATTCCTCGACAATGCAGCCGCTTCCAAATCCCAAACACTGATTTGGTTGTGGTAACTTTTTGTATTTTCAAAAATGGTATAAATTTGAATCAACATGCTTTTTAGAATTTGAATGATAGAAGATTATTACAATTTTTGTTGAAGGATCCTTGGTTTGATTGTTGTTGTTAATTTTATTTTATTTTGGTGTTGTTGGATTTTTTTGGAGAAATTTTGAGTGTTGTGGTATGGTTTACGAATAAGTCGAATTAATACATGGTTTACCAAACATGCGTGCGGGTGTCCTCGACACTGTGTACGCATGTTTGATATGCCTGATATGGTTCGGCTGATTCTTACCAGGCTTACCAAGTATAGGCGCGTGATGCCGATGACGCCCGCGCGCATGTTTAGTAGGCCTAGTAAGAATTTCCCGAATTCATACCAGGCTATACTGCGCGCAGGTTATGTACGTCTGATGCAAATTGCCTGAGTTCATACCGGGCTTACCATACTTCCCGCGCACGCAGATATTGTAAGTTTGGTACGCGTTGCCCAAATTTTAGCTAGGCTTACCAAACATGTTTGAACGCAGGTTTGGTAAACCTATACGTATTCGACCAGTTCATTCCTCATTCTACAACACACAAAAATCACAAAAAATCAAAACCATATATTAATCCATCAAGATCCTACAGCACCATCCAACCTTAATATCTAACAAAAACAACATCTCATATTTACTGATCTTCTATAAATGAAAATAGAATGGAAGTATATCCCCACAAAGTACATCTGATTGGCAAAGAGCCAACCAAATCACAAGGAGTGGTATGACAGTACACAACATGGTCAAGCCGCAAGTAAGACCGAGATGAAGTTATGCGATATTTGCGGTGAAACTTGTGCTGATGATCTGGAACGAATCATCCGACGAGTATATTATCAATTCGGAACACCAGTTGGATTTGATTTGCCATTTCACTAGTAAGATTCATATTGACTTATGATTTGCCACGTTAGTATAAAATAACTTTATCGATGTAGAATTCAACGCCTCAAATATGTGAAAATAGGAATAATACTAATAAGGAAATTTTACCTTAAAAAGATATTATTAATGAAATCTATCGAATGAGGCCTTAAATCAATGTAAATTATCATCATAATTAAATAAAGTGATAATTGACATTTAAATTATAAATTTTCGTTGATTTTTTATTAATCCAATAACTTTTGAAACTGAAACATAAAATCATAACTTTTGACATTTTTTCAATTATCCCACAGATCAAATTTTTCGGTGAAATTGGTGGTGACATGTCGGCCGGAATTCAACGAAAAGTTATGATTTAAATGACAATTATCTTAATGACATCGTTTTGAATAACAGAAGTTTTGTCCACGTCGAAAATTTTGGCTGACACGTCATCACCAATTTCACTGAAATTTTGATATGTGGGATAATTGAGAAAATATTAAAAGTTATGATTTTATGTTTCAATTTTAAAATTCAAAATTTATGATATTGACCATAAGTCAATAAAAAGTTATGAATTAAATAATAATTATCACTTAAATAAAAGTGCGAAAAAGGAAGTATAATTTTTTTAGTGGAAATTTCAAGTTATTGCTAGGCCCAAAAATTGACCCAACAAAAACTGGGCTGGGCCTAAAACAATAGCAGCCCAAATGCTCTTATATTCAAAATACGGCGTCACAACGGAGGCTTAACTAGGGTTTTAGCACAAGTTTTCCTCCATTCACTTGTGCTCGTTGAAGCTCTGCCTGTGAAAACATGCCTAAATCAAAGCGCAATCGCCCAGGTCTGGTTTTTACTCGTACCCTTTGTTATCAATCAAAGCACAATCGCCCAATCTCTACAATATTTGAATTCTTTTTTTTTTTATGCTTTTCATGTTATATCTGAATATTTGAGTTTTGTTTGTTGATTGATTTTGCAGTCACTCTGTCAAAGACAAAAAAGAAGGGAAAGGATCACAAAGAAAACGTGTTGAATACCATACGCGATGCCGTTGAGAAGTACGAGTCTGCCTATGTTTTCGCTTTCGAAAACATGAGGAATCTCAAGTTCAAGGGCTTCAAAGAGAAGTTGAAGTCTTCAAGCAGGTAACGAAGCTCTCCCCATTGATGGATTTTGGTTAAGAATAAGAATGAGTAGTTCTTGTAATTTGCTTTGTTGCATCTAACTCTTCTGGTAATATAAATGAAATTATCTTCAATTTTTGTTTCAGATTTTTTCTTGGATCAAACAAAGTTATGCAAGTTGCATTAGGTAGGTCTGCTTCTGATGAGATTAGACCGGGTCTGCACAAGATTTCAAAGGTAGGGAGATGGGGGGCATCATGCCATTTTCTAATTTCTTCTTTTCTGGGGGTGGGGGGTGTTACTATCCTGTACACAAATATATTTGTATGATAGCATCTGGCATTTTCTTTATTGTTCTTTTCCAATTCACTAGTACTTCCTTTGTGCAGCTTCTTCGTGGGGATACTGGACTGTTTTTAACCAATTTGCCAAAAGAAGAAGTGAAGAGGTATGTCTGAGAAATAAGTTTTCTCACTCGCATGTATTCAAACTCGAGAAGATGTTTTTTGTAAATGGTAGGTGAATAGGATCATTTCCTTAGCAATACGTATTGATAAATTACATTGGTATGAGCAATCAAAAGCTCTGAAAAAGGTAGTACCTGAGTAGGCGAAGATGCATGTCAGCTTATGACAGTCAACTAATTATGCTCTTGAGGCTAGATATTCTGTATCTGTCTGTCTCTTTGTACTTGTGAAGAAACAAGATGATTAGGTCAACACATTCATGTCCCTAACCCCTTTTTGCTTTCTGCAGAATATTTGATGAATATGAAGATTATGACTTTGCTAGAACTGGAACTGTTGCGTCAGAAAAGGTATTTAAGTTAATGGACAAATATTTGTAGCAGGGATGAATTCTGACTATTATGGAGATTCTGTCAACGTACATCTCAGTTTCAATTTTATGGATTTTGATGGGAGCTCATTTCTGAAATCATATTTTCTTTCTTGCTCATGTGAACATCAGATTGCTCATCCTGCAAGTTTTTATTGATGCCATTATCTTAATTTGAGTTCATGCAATTCATTTAAGTGCAGATCAGTAGGAATCCTAGATTTTATATCTTTTTTGTTCTGTTTGCAGGTGGAGCTCAATGAAGGTCCTCTTGATCAGTTCACACATGAGATGGAGCCTTTCTTGCGCAAGCAGGGGATGCCTGTTCGATTGAATAAAGGTTTGCATTACTTCCGTTTTAGTCTATGTTACTATTACTCCCACCTACATGGTTAGCTTTTACATGCTCGTTAATTTAAACTCTATGTGGTTTCAGGAGTGGTGGAGCTTGTTTCAGACTTCGTTGTATGTGAAGAAGGAAAACAATTATCACCCGAGTCAGCTAGAATACTGGTTAGTATATATGTTACTGCTATATATTGTCGATTCTGTGTAGATTCAGACTCTAACAATGCTCTTTGCTCAATTGTCTAAAGCGTCTCCTGGGAATTAAGATGGCTACATTTAAACTCAACTTAATATGTCGGTGGAGTTCGGATGATTTTGAGATTTACAGAGAAGGTTTGGAAGATTCAGATATTGAATCCTCGTAGAATCATGGGACACTCTTGTTTGGGATGGGAAAGAGTCATGCCTGGGTTCCAGACATTGCTCAGTTATAGCGCGACTTATTTCAAGTTGTGGACGCTCTGCTTCTGTATCCTAGCTGAAGATGGAGATCTGTAATCGACCTCAAATTTTTGTTTTTATCGTTTAAAGATTTTGTAGTATTTACAGGCTTAAAAAATTTCGGCCATAGTCTAGAGAAGTCTTAGTTGTTTCAATTTTGTGCAAGTGCTGAAACATTGAGTGTACCTATTTGAAAAAATATCTGTCTTCTGTTTAGTATTAATTTACAACTTTGAATGTTGGAAGCTGCATCAACGTGTGACATGAGTACCCATTTGGGTTTTTATATTATATAGTTGCTTTTGATGTTATTGCAATCAGATATCGATATCTTTGATAACATTATTGATTAGTATGTGCTTTAAATTAACACCAACTCAATTTTTTTGGTAGAGAAATAAATTATAACGGGAAAAAAAGAGGAATACCTTGAAGCTAAAAATGAATTTTAATTTTGAAATATGAATTGATTAGGGTTTTCTAATTTTACTAATAAGTATTTCTATGACCAAAGCTATGAAATACGTTCATACAATGAGGGTCTTGTTAGATTTATAGCTACTATGTCGAGTTATTTACAAGCATGTATGGCGTCGTAATTATTTCCAATTTTCACATAATTATGATTTGATTAGATTTTGACAAAATCAAAGTGATTTTGTTACAAATCCCCACTGGAAGAAAGAAATGAACACTCAAGTACACTGTTTCTTTTTTCAGTTGACCATTTCGAAATAAAACATACATATTTTAATATGCATAAATAAATAAGCTTGGTCGACCGGTAAATGTTCATCATGAAACAAATAATTAAAATCAGAAACCTCACTGAAAACGAAAAAGCCAGTTCACTCACTATGATACCACCTACATCTGCAGAGTTCAATTCTCTCTATTTGTCTCTCTCTTGCATCACAACATAAATGAGCCTCCTTTCAGAATGCAAATAAGCTTTTCTGTTACTGCGGTGATGCAATGCTTACATTCAACTAGCTAATGAAGAATGGCACAATCACATCCACATCATGAAATCGATGCTCTGAGTTGGGATTTCTTATCTTCTAAGAGCTTCAACTCGTTCCGCCACCCTTCTAACTTGGCTAACTTCTCCAACTGTTCCTGTTTCATGTCTGCCTCCTGAATTTTTTGCTGCTGAGCTTCAGTCAGCCGAATCTGAAAAGAGATAGCAGAAAAGTATCACATAACTCTGCGCAATGTGTTTGAATAGTATACGAGTAGTAGCATGTAAATTTTACCTTTTTTTTTAGTGCTCGGATCTTCTTATCAATATCTTGAACTTGATCTTCTGAATTTGAACACTGGGTTGAGTCTGTAGGTGGTGCAACCACCGAGGCACTTTCAGAAAGGGAGAGAGAGCTCATCTTTGATGAAGTTGACTCCACATTTTCTGGCAAATCGTTGGAATTATCAGCAGACAGAACTTCATCTTGATCTGAATCCTTATCCTTGTTGAGAGCAGCCTGTTACCAATAATGTTACCACAAGTTAGAGATATCTATAAGTCCAAGTAGCGTTCTCACCAAATCAACATAAACTGTTGTTCCACATGCCAGCACAATAATGGTGTCTCAATTCTTTTTAAACCATAAATTATGCCAATAGAAGCGCTTAGTTGAGTCACTTAAATGCTCATCAATGAAGGATTTTATCTGGTCAGGCGATCAAATTCAAGCCTTATAAGAGGTGCCCAAGTCCAAAAATAACAAGCTTTGATGAAGATATATCTTGAACAAAGTCTTCATATCTTTGGCACAACTACAAGTAAGAGCTTAAAAGAAATAAGCAAGAGCTGCCTACTCAGGAATTAGCTGTAAGACTCCTTGCCATCCACCCTTTAACAATTTACCACTCCCAGTATACACCGGCAGTTTCAACAAGCAACTAATACAGTTCATTACAAAGATATACTGAAGAACTGATACCAATGTCCCATGAGACTTAAGAAAACAAAACTTCACATGTCTTCTTAAATACACCTCACCTAACACATCTGTTGATTGTTTCTGAAAAGGCACCCAATTGATCTATATGAGGTAATGGAGAGTGAGCAGTTTTTTTAAAGGATGAGGGCATAGGGATATTTTGTTGAGAAATTAGCACCCAAATGAAACACTAATAAGTCCCACATTACTATCTGCGGTGCATCTTGATATTCAGCTTGACGAAACAAGAATTTTGCTTAAATGAACTAGTGCTGACAACATAAAGGTACTAGAGACAAATAGCAGCAGCAACTTGATCACAGCTCCCAGACATGAAACCATCAGCAATATGTGGCAGATCACGATGTTGTGATGAATTTACAAAGTAATAATATCAAAATGCACCAATCACAATCGGCAGCAGAAATGGGGAAAAGGATAAAAGTTTAACCATTCAAGAACCCCAGAACCAGTGAAAAACCATATCAATTACCTAGCTCACCAGAGAAGCCTAGAGTACACTTTACTTAAAACTTTGAGTACTTCCAAATTAACTTCTTTTTAAATAAATTATCAACCTCGCTAAGTAAGTTACAGTGTTTTTAATGTGATCCCCTAAGATGAGCTGAAAACTATTAACTACCAATCAATCCCACATTCAGTCGCCAAACCTTATAACAATTAGCAGATTCATGGAAGACCGGGGAGGGGGGGGGGGGGCATCTTACTACTTGAAAATCAAACAAAAAAAAAAACTGTCACTTATTTACCTGCTGACGCTTTTCTTTCTTCTTCTCATTCCTCTTAGCTGATTTGGACTTGGGTTTCGGTTCCGCCACCGGATCATATCCCGGGGGCAACTCTTGCATCGTCGACATCTCCTTCTTCCACTGCCGCAGCCGCCACCGTCACATTCCATTTCAACATTCCTTAAAAGTAACGAAGAAAAAGGGGGGAAAAAAAAAAAAAAAAAAAAGCAGGCAGAAACAGAGTTCGAAATCCGTAGCGGCGAGCACATACCATTGAACCTCTGGATTGATATTTAGGAACTTCATCCGGAGGCACATAACCCGCGCGTATGCGACGAGGCTTGCGTAGGGTTCCATCGGGGCGGCGCGTGGGCCCCAGAATTCTCTCCCCTTCTTTTAGGGTTTGGTTGTGCAGCTCCGCCGCATCCTCAGCTCCTCCACCGTTCATCGCGAATTAACTCGATGGAAAATTAAAATGAAAATGGGTTAGCACTGGCGGCACTCTGTGCGATTGCGTTTGACTAGTTATGAATTTATTTCGCTCAATATTCAATTATCATGTTTAAGACTTTTAGTTAACATTTATTTTTTTCAAATACTAATGTTATTTAAAATCTAAAATATGTGACATATATCTAAATTAATAACTGAAAGAATAAATGTAAGGAAGTTGATTGAATTCACTTCAATAAAATAAGTGTAAGTGAAGAAGTATATTTATTAAGTACTATAATATAGTAAAGTATAAAATCTTTGTAAATACTACATTGTGTTTTGTGATCTGCAATCATAAAGAATTATAGATTATTTGTTGCATATTTAAATAATAATTTTTTCATACGTGCCAAGTGATTTCTTTTTTCTTCCGCAAATCTTGAGACAAAAAGGTTTATAATTAAAAAGACACATGACATGGATTTTACCAAGACCAAAGGCATATTTATGGTATTTACAACTCAGCCTTAAAAAATCAGTCAAAATTCCATTTTCAGCTATCACATCAGTTTTTTACTATTCAATTACAAATTAGCTACAATTCAACATCTGCAATCCAGTCTCAAATCAGCCAGAATTTCATTTTATTTTCATTTCATCATTTTATTATGCTTCAAATTCAAATATTTATTTTAATTGGGATATTTGTAAATTAAACAAGAATTATTTAGTAAAAAGAAAATTAATTGCTAAAAAATCAAAAATTACCTAGTTAAACTTCCTAAATCTGTTGTTATGTAATGTATTTTTATATTTTTTTATACATATGTATTTGATAAAAAAATATAAATATACCATTGAAATAGATGTTGTCCACTTTATTAATCTTGGGTAAGTTTTATATATAACTTGGAATGTAAATTCAAATTTTATTTGTTTTGCTTTTTTGGTCTTGACAAAAAATTGATGTATTTGTTTTACTTTTGTACCTAAAAAATTACAATCTAGACCTATGAGTAAATCTTATTTCTTTACGGAATGATGGCTAAATGATTATCTTTAATAATTAATGATTATATTTTTATTTTAGATATTTATCACTACAACTAAAATTCTCAGCATAGACAGCAAGAAGCAAACTAATTTATAATAAATAATTTTCAGTTTAAAGATTTCAAATTAATTAAAACGTTAATTCTAGTCGAACAAATGAAAAAGAAAAGAAAGAAATGAAGGCAAAACTTAATAATACTACCACCAAACTTAAAAAATATACAAAACTCCACCCACTGCTGCACCAATGGTGATGGACCCCTAATTCTTCTCCAATTTGGTAACAGGAGGTACATCACTGCTCCATCCAACAGCTACCCACACATCTCCTGCTCTGCCTAAAAAAAATGAAAAAAAATTTGAAATCATTTTCCGACGAGCTGATGCCGGCTGCAGCGCCGCCGCTCCGCGGCCGGGCATTCAGCCGCTCGCCCCGCGAAATGCCCGGCTATTGCCCGACAATCCCTTCCCCAACCCCGCCGCAAGAAGGCCGGCCCATTTTCTTCTTATGCTGGGGCGGCGGTGGTGATGCCCTTAAAAGCATATATTTACCAATAGATCATTCTATACATAACAAATGTGAATGATCAACCCGAAAACCATAGCTGTGATTCAAATTCATGATTTCAAGGCAACCTTAACACCAAATGCAAAATTTCTCAAGAACAAACGTAAATCAAAAGGTATTGTTAATATTCACTTTCATCAACTCCAAAAAAGATATCACTTCTACATACATACAGGTACAAATGTAAAGAAATTTCATGGTTTGTTAATGTCATTATACTACACAACAATACTACAAAAAGGAGCTCGTAAAACCTGACCTGACTAGCAATTGTCTGAATCCCATAAACAATATCATTACAATCACACTCATAGAAACACATGAATTTCTGCAACGGATCAATGCTTCATTTTTGGCCTATACACTTTGACAAAAAAATATTGAATATGTTTATCGTGCATCATTGAAAGTCTACATGAACATTCAAATCAGTTTGTTCTCTCTTAGTACTGCAGCCATTGTTCATCATTCACACAGCAACTATTCCGTCTTACCTTCTTCAGCCTCTTCTTGATCAGAAGTTTCGTCATCCTTGCTGTCTTGCTTCACTAAACCGATACTGCCTTTAGGTGTTTCTTTACATAACGATTCGGTTTCTTCTTCGTCTATGTCCCCTTCGTTATTGTCCATGTATGCATACCTGCCACCGAGTTATGAAAAGTAAGCTGAAGAAAGCCTAACAAAGATTATGCTCGATATCCTTTTTGTACATATTCATGAATTTGACAGTATTCCGTTACAGGATTCATATAAAGGGAATGGTGTTCATTCAGCTAGAATTGTAACACATACCTTTGGCAACTCTGCGATGGAGCCCAAAGATAGCAGATTACGCAGAGCAAGGCAAATGCAAGAATATCCCAGAAAGCTGTGACAATCCAAGCATTCTGCCACCTTTCATTGAAGGGGTCTGTTGCTTTGAAATAAACCTGCAGGAATCAGATTGCTGATATGTGTCACAAAGCGTTCTTATATAATATCATGCATTTAAAACATAACTAATCACAAAGCCTCATCCATGAATTTTCCATCTTCTGAAAATCTTCCAACCAGGTAGTAAAGATACTGGGCAAACGAGAGTAAGCTGGTTGTATAAGATGTCTCATAAAGAAATATTTGTAGTTTTAGAGATGAGCACACCATCCAATGGTTAAACTGTGTTTTAACATTATTTCAGGGGTGTCCATTCTAAAACTCATTCATTTTGCTCTTCTCACAGAGAAGAAAAGGATGGCAAGAGCCAAAGCTACAGAAGGCATTTACCTCATATCCTATCCACACAACTGAAGCAATAATAGTAACTGCTAGAGCGTTCGAGAATTTTCTGTATATCTCCAATTTGATAGAACTTCTTTTAGCCTGACACAGGAAAACAGAGCCATAGTTAGTACATGGTATAAGCTAACAGGCATGGATAAACTCAAGGAAAAGGCACAACATAATCACAGAGTGAGAGTGAGAAAAACTTTCAATCGATAGGGATATATACCTGTAGTTGCTCTAATGTTTTTGAAAGAGAAGTGAAAATCCACGAAATCAAAAATGCATCCAAAAATGCAACTGGAAGGACAAAAAATACTCTAACTCGCCCTGCTATGTCATTTATGCTTCCCACGTACTCTGCAATGTTAAGCATTTCTGATGCCAAGAAGTAGGTTACTCCAACAAGAAGCACCTTTGTTGTTAGACCACCAAGGGTTGGACGCACAACACCGTAGCCCATAGCAACAGAAAGAATAAGAATGCGTGAAATAGTTCTTCTTATCGCTCCAATTGTAACAACCAAGGTTGTGATTCCAACCGGCCTCGTTCCAGAGCTATTGAAATATGCATAGTCAAAATACCAGAACGTCATCTCCAACAACCCAAGAGCAATAACAGAAGTGATGCAGTGTTGCAGCAGCAAAACGTCATTCCAATGTTTAACATACTGGAAAACCCAGATGCCACAAAGTATTGCATAAGCAATAGACATAAATACATAGAACTTCATCAGAGGGGCCATCCTACCAGGTAAAAAGCCAGTAGGGTTTCTCCACACTGTCCTTCCCGTTACCCTCAGTCCCTTGAGCTTTGGATCACATGTTATGAAGAATAAGTTGTACATCCCAGTGTTTTTTATGTTTACTTCTTTATTTTTTTTCATATGTGTGGATAACTTGTTTCCTCTAAAATACACATTCACAACAACCGGCCAGTTCCTATCAGTGGCTGACGGTGTTCGTATTACTTCTCCTTGTTTGCACCCTTCCAGTTTGGCAAGATCAGGGGTACAACAGATCGATCTCTGCCCACCATATGGAGATCCACCAATATTATCACGATCAGCTGCCTCAAAAATAACAACCTGAACCAACCCACCATTGTAGGCCAGACTTGGGCGATGCTCAGCAGCTTCTTTACTCCTCCAGAATGTTATGTTCTCGAATCTAAGTTAATTCAAATTTGAATTAGAACAGAGTAACAATGTGTATATCACCACAAAGAGCTGGTTAGAATTAGAATATATCTGCAGCATCAGCAATTCCTCCACCTAAAAACTGAGTAAGTTTAAGAGGAAAAGACCTAAATTGCGCGAATCAAAAGATGCAGATGTATTAATACAATGGCAATTTTCGCTAAACGAATGAACTACCACTTGAGTGTATACGATCAACATAAACACATGGAGATATAGATATACCAAATACAATGACATACAATTGACAATTTGTTGATGATTCCACTTCTCTAACACCTAATACACCAAAATTCAATCCAACTTAGAGAAAATCAAGCCTTTCACCAACCGATTTTAGCTCAACTACAGAACTAAATTCTCACAGACATTACTCCAATGCATCGCGTATTATAAACAGTATCAATGATATCGATACAACAAATCCAATTTCGTTTTCCTTCTTCAACACAAAAACTTCATCTGAATGCCGACAAAAATGTCATAGATCTGATTGGACATACTGGTAAAGATTACCTGATGTAAGAGCGGACGTGCTGGGCGCCGGGGGCGGCGATGCCTTCGCTGCCTCCTGAGAGGAGATAAGCGGTGCCGACTTCTCGGAATGGATCTCGGTCGTAGATGTGAATCGAGGCTTCAGTGAATCCAACGGCTGATATTAGTACAAAGAAAACGAAAGATTTGAGAATGGCGGCGCAGCATTGATGCGAAGGGCTGCTGGCGAGGCCCATGGGGGCGAGATACAGGGGAGGAATACGCGGGGATTGTAGAGAGAGAAAGAGGGGAGATGAGGAGAGATCGGCGGGGAGAATTTGGTGGCGAGGTAGAGTGGTGATACAGCAAGTAAGACTTCAGCATCAAAGTAATAGAACGCAAAATCAGTGTGGGCGGTGCGTGCCACGCGCATTCTACGCGCGTGAGAATCTTGCATCGTTTGGACAGGTCAGTTTAGTGAAAGATATGGAACACCTATATGCTAATGTTAATTTTGAATATATAATACGTCATCTGTAGTTTGAGGTAAATGTCTAAACAATAATTAGATAGTGTCTGGCTGAGAATTTCCAATAACTAAGGTTTCTAAAATTGAGCAAATTGATACGTGGGTGGATAATTCATACCAATTTTACAGTTTTGCTTAATGCGCATCGGCCACACTAAAATAGGGGTATCCACGAGTTCCGGTTTGGAATCAATGATTTTGGCTCTAAAAATATTAGAGTTGTAATCGGTCCGATAAGTTTTTGGATAGAACCAATATGTTGATTCTGGTTTAGCCAATAAAAGACAGTTACGATTTCAAAACTAGAACCGCCGGTCCATTAAAACCAAACACCTCTATATTGAATCCAAAACTATAATTTGTAAGGCCCTATTAAGTTATCTTTAGCTATTAAGGCTATGTTTGGTAGGTGAGTTTAGCTAATGATAAATTTTATCTTGGGCTAAAACCAATGTTTGGTAGACAAGATA
>JAYDZE010211200.1:0-20720 GCA_034509125.1 Monilaria moniliformis
TTTTCAAATTTTAATTGTCTAATTTTCGAATTTGTAGTCATTTAATTTGATTTTACAAACACCTAAATTCAGATAAACATATGAAATTGAATAATAATAGAAATTGATGAAATGATAAAAATTGGGTTGTGGCTAATTTTGGGTTGGAAATTGGGATAATGGTGTTGTGTCTGAAAAGTAAAATGCTGACGTGACAGCTGAAAATTGAATTGTGGCTGTATTTTTTGGGGCTGGGTTAAGGATGGCCTAATGTGTTCTCTCTTATACACACATACACCCTCACTCTCTTTCTCTCTCACACACCCCCTTCTCCCTCCCTTACACACACTCTCTCTCTCACACACACATATGTCCCCTCTTTCTTACATATACACATACAGACGCACACCTTTTTTTTTTTCTCTCTCTCTCTCTCTCACACACACACACACACAACCCTATCTCTCTATCTCTCTCTCTCACACACACAAACACACATACCACTATCTCCACTCCCTCTCTAGTTTTTTTTAACATCTAATTTTCAAATTATATTAAATTTTTAGTGACTTCATTTAGAATGTTCATGATTTGTTCTTCCAAAGAATTTAGAAGAGTAAAATATATCTATTCATTTGATGAGAATACATATATTTGATTTATTGGGTTTAATTTTTTACCGAACTAACCGTATGTTAATGCCTACAAATATGTATTTAGATTATATAAAATAGATAAGATATGTCATATTTATGAAAAATTATATTTGGTATAATGTATTTGTTTAGTGCTAGATTTGTAAATTAAATAAAATACACACACATACACATACTATAAATGCTACATAATTTATACAAATAAAGAATAAAATAAATTATTTAATTAAAGTTAATATTAAGTTTTGATTAATTTTTTAATTTTATCAAATTAAAAAATTTAAAGTTATAATATAATTTTACATTAATTACTTAATTTTATTAAATAAAAGCTTTTTGATTGGATATGCTATTTTTTAATCTTTGGAATTCCTCCTCCGCCCAAAAACTTATTTCTTTTTTATAAGATAAGTTTTCTTTAAATAGTCGGTCCTTTTTGTAATAATTGTTACTAATTTTCTTGAGAATTTGATACCATTTCTTTCAGTATCACGATACATCCGTCTACCTAGAAATTTTTGTCTTTCCTGAAAGTTCACGTCCAAATACATGACTTATTAACCAAAAATACTAAGAAAAGTAGCGCAGATTAATTAGACACGTGGGCTGGTACGGTATCATTCTCTGGAGTTGGTTCTTAACCAGTGATGCCCCTATAAATATCTGTACCAATGACAGATGAGCTTGAACGGTGAAGTGAGAATCGCGTCGATTTCCAGATAAAAAAGAAAATAAACTTTCATCTATTCATTCACCCATCTCTCGTAGTCTCTTGTTTTTTCCAACCTGCAAATTTACACACTTGGATTTTTTTTTCCCCACCCCGAATGGATAAATTCATTTTCTGAGGCCAAGCTTTCAGCCAGAAAAGAAATGGAAAGAAAACAAGCACGCCCATAAATTCTTTATCTTTTTGCTTCCTCCGAATTTATATTTGCAATATTCAAAAATTAAAAAGAAATTAAAGTATCACGTGGACAAAAACCACTCTACATAAAGACAGATTGAGTAGTTTCATGAGTAATGGCGCATACTACTAGAACTCCTACAGTAGCCACAACTACAAATTACACACCTACTATTTTCCAACCCCAGAAATCCATCTTCGATTTCTTTATTTGCTTCAACCTCTCACTCTAGCATTGCTCAACCAAGAATCCCCTTTGATTGGAAAGAGTTAAGATTCAATCAAGACTGTATCTTTTCTTTTGCTGGTTAATTTGGTGGGGGCAGCAAATACCTTTTGCTACTCAGTATAGAAAATGGCTGTAGCTATGGCTTCTAGTTGCAGTAAATTTAGACTCTACAGCAATTTGAGGGCAATGGAGAAGCAATCTAATTCAAGGGCATCTCCATTTTTGTGCTCTTTCGGGTTGGATCCACTTCAGTTGTCATGCATTAATCCCAAGAAAAGGTATTTCATTTTTTGCTTTTTGCAGTTTTTTTCATATGAATTTTTGTGTACTTAACTTGAGCAATGTTTGTTTCCAGATGTTGAAATATTAGATTCAACACCCTTAGAAAGATTTGAGTTTGCTGATCCCAAAAGAAATTGGTTTGACTATCTCTAATTATTGGGCTTATTGTACCAGCTGAAACTAATGAACTTATGCTGGTGAAATTAGAAATTTTGTATTATGTGTATTTTATACTTGCTTTTAAGTCACTCTCAAGATTATTTGGTGTTTCTCTAGTGAACTAATCTGATTTGTGTTGGAGCATATATGGTTCATGCATATAGAAATGGTGGCTATCAAATGTAGAATTAGTAGTTGCTGAGGACCTTTAGTGCCCTTTGAAATGATTTTGTGCAGTGATTTTGTTTTATAGTTTACTAGAATTGTGCCCTTCATTTCCCTAAAAGGCCTTATAAGAGGAGAGGGTATTTCAAACATATATATATTGGAGTCGAGATTTTTACCAAGTTGATGTGGGATAGAAATGGTACCTTCAACATAGTTCGTGTCATTTTATGTTATGCTGCCAATATGTACAAATTTGCTGAGTTCTGTTTTGCCTATTACTTTTCCTATTTGAAAGAGAATGCTGGCTAAACTATTTGTTAGGTACTTTAGTTTGAGTATACGATGCTCGACCGTATATGTTATTTTGCACTTGTGCTTTTGTGTCAGCCTATCTTCTTCCATGAGTACATTTATACCAAAAGCGGCACCATCTACTGCTGTGGAGGTATTGAATGTTGACTGGTGCAGTTATACTCAGTTCAAATCAGTTTCTTACTTGTTTATACAACAATACTAATTGATGGTTGGAATTGAGGGAACAGGGTGGAAGTTATCAGGAGACAGATGTAGTTCCTACCCCTATCGTAATAATAAATCAAGATTCTGACAAAGATGCGACTATTGTTGAAATCACCTTTGGGGATCGCCTTGGAGCACTCCTCGATACAGTATGACACGGGCACCTTACATATTCGAATATTGGACTTCTGAAACATTCTATATTTGTCAACTGAGATTAAATTCAGTGATTTTTTATAGAATTTCCGTGGCCATTTCTGGTAACTGCATATGTTTCAGATGAATGCTCTCACGAGTCTTGGACTGAATGTTGTCAAGGCTAATGTATACCTAGATGCTTCCGGCAAACACAACAAGTTTGCTATTACTAAAGCGTAAGTAATATATAAATTTTCTTTTCCTTTTCGAAGTAGTTTCTATTCTAGGCTAAATAAATAAGAGTTTCAAGATATTAAAACCATTGAAAATGGTGGTCAATCTTTTGGGAGGCATAAGTAATTTTTTTTGGTATATTTTGGATCTTTTGATTATTCTGACTTTCTTAAACATCTTGATAACTAGGCAGCAAAATTACATGACATCATATTTGTAAATTTCTTTTTCAAGTGTTTGCTTGTGTCTCATCTGAATCACTATAGTTAGTGAACTAATATTCATGTGGATCATTCTGCATATTTGTAAGACAAATAACTAATTACTATTTGTTTTAACCTCCAAACACGAGATGGACTTTGATATATCCATATCCTTATGTTAGGCTGATTCTGTAATTCATATTTTATGGTATGGATTTCAGTTCGACTGGAAGAAAGGTTGACGACCCGGAGCTGCTTGAGGTGATCCGTTTGACAATTATCAACAATCTGCTCGAGTATCACCCGGTATTACTCAGTCAAGAGTTCTTGGACTCGTGAAATTTTCTACAAGTCACCTCCTTCCGCAATTATATCTATGTCTAAAAGCTCTTGAGCTAATTTTCCAGGAGTCAAGTGTTAAGTTGGCAATGGGGGCTGCATTTGGTGTCACTCCACCAAAAACTGTATTAACTCTCTCTCTCTATATATATATATATCTCTCTCTCATGCATGCACGATTAAAGAGGCATGGAATAGTGTGAATGAATCTCTAATCTTAACATCTAAAGACAGATTTAACCTAGATTACGTACACATGGAAAACTGCTGTAGTACTACTGAAGTTTTAGATATACCTTTTTCTTATATGAAGATGGGAGTTAATAGAGTACCCTTTTCCAGGTTTAGAAAGACTGGTTCTAAAGGACCAGGAAATACCTATTTAGAGTAGAGGCATGCTTCATATAAAGAGTTATAATAATGGAATTCGTCATTCTTCGAAATGCAAGACCACCAACTGGTCTTTCTATCGTGTATCCAATTTATATTGGTAAGTTCAATTTCTGTCATAGCTAAATAAGCTTTGAAATGTAACTATTAACTATTAAGTATCATAAAGCTAAAACAATATAGCTTCATGTATTAATAGAACTATATATTTAGGGTTGCCAAGCTTTTCGTAAGTTACTCGGAGCTCAAAACGATTTTGTGTGATCATCTAGTGAGACTTAATTAAACAAAAGAACCAATCTCAAGGTTGGTGTTATTCGGCTAGTTAACTCATGAGCTAACTCATAAAATGCAGATATAGTTGAGAAGAAAATAATAAGTTTTAGTATATTATACAGTTTACCTTTTGAGAATATATAATGTACCTTTCTTGTGAAATGATGAATGTTTTTGTGGTAGTTTACACTCATAAAGTTTGTGTAAGCATTGATTAGACTCGAATAAGCTTATAAACTTTAAATATATTCCTAATTTAGCTTGGACTCTAATAAGCTTGTAAGGAATAAGCATGCTGCCTAGCTCAAGGTTTCAAGTATTTAGCTCAGGTCAGTTTGATTACAACCCTGTACATACACAATATGTGAAGCTACTCTAAAAGCACAAATGCTTAACAAAGAAGTTAGATATTATTATGAGAACTAGCTTGATGATATGTGTGACAATGCGATACATGTTAATTATGAATTTGAGATGATATATGTATATAAAATTATGGACTATTATTATAATTTTAAAGAATTTTAGATAGAAAACGACTCATATCTTCAAAAATTGAAATTAGGCTATAAGTCATGGTTGAATAAGAATAGACATTTTCAATGTTCAATTGTTTGGGATTGACTACCATTGGCCAAGATGAATCCTCAATTGTAGCTTTGTGCATCATCTTCTATTTCATTTGCTGATGATTGCCGCGTGTAAAGAAATCATATCATTTTTGTAAATTTACATAAAAACATCATTTTGTTAATCTTTAAATTCCCCTGACATGCGGCGATCATATAGATGCTATAGAAGATGTTGCACAATGCTGCAATAGAGGATTTAGCTTGAATGTTAGACTCTTTACTCTAGACCATAATACTCTTAGGGAGCATTTACTTTGGCAATATTAGATTGAAAATATTTAAGATTAAATATTTGAAGGATTCAAATCTATTAAAGTATGTGGTCGACCAGCCTGTATTATTTTTATTTATTTAAGCTATTACCCTACTAATTAAAACATGGATTAAACAAGTAGCCGGAACTTCCCTTTTATGCTGAATCAATACGCATTACTTTTCAATGTGTTACTAAATCCCTATTCGTCATCTACTCATTCTTTGTGAGCGCATTAAATGCAGATTGATCTGGATATTGCAACACATATCCATGTCTATGATGATGGTCCCGAGCAAAGGTAAAACATGTCGCAACTACCCAATTCACTCTCTACTCTCACATGTTGCATTGCTCATCCATTTGGAACAATAACGTGTTAGAAGTTCGAACCTTGAAACACCACTACACATTCTTGCAGCTTGCTCTGTGTGGAAACAGCTGATCATCCTGGATTGCTGGTGGATCTCGTAAAGACCATCACTGATATAAATATCACTGTCAAATCTGGAGAGTTTGATACTGAGGTAACAAGAGGCTCTCATACAGACTATTTCATATCGGTTATTCTAGACTTCACAGCTTCGTATCTTGCATTGGTTGACACATAATACAATGTGACTTCCCTTGTAGGGCTTGCTGGCCAAGGCAAAATTTCATGTAAGCTACAATGGTAAAGCCCTTATTAAGCCTCTTCAGCAGGTATGTTAGCATAGAAGTGACATTTTGTTGAGTTGATTGTGATATGATGCGTCGTTTTGATCCCAAAAAAATCGCGGCAGGTTCTTGCTAACAGTCTGCGATATTACTTGAGGAGACCGAGCACAGAGGAAGCGAGTTTTTGATACATTGAAGAAACCATGACTAGTTTGGAAAATTGCATCTGGTTTTAGGCTAATCTTTTTACACCAATAATTGTTGCTTTCTAGTTTCTTGTATATTTATTTACTGTTATTATTGTAAACACAATTGGTTGTAACTCTTCCGCAGATTTGAGTTACCAGAACTATTATTTTCATAGCAAATAATAATTACCAGATACTCGTTTATATATGTGCCGTAGTACTGGGAAATATAATTATAGATTTTATAAAATTTCATTTCTTACTTTAATAAAAGTTTTTGGGTTGATAATTACTTTTCATTTTATAGTAATTATTAATAAACTATTAAATTTGAGGGGTGTAAACAAGTGAGACACCATTAAATGAAAAAAAAACATCTGATTAAAATGATAATGGAAATATTGATTGATAAATATATTGCTAAAGTTTGAACTTACACATTATTCAAGTTGTCATTTAGTTTGACCATCAATTGTCATTTGTAAATTACTCTGCCGTTGAATGCTACATCCTTATGGTTACAAATGAACCAGATTACTTGTGAGGTATTCAGATCCGATTTTACTTTGAAAAATATAAAATTATTAACTCGGTACAGCTTATAATTTAATACTATAATTAATAATAATTGTACATTTCTTCTGTAACTAACTTGATTTGTTGTAATAAAATAATGAAAAATATTATAAATAAAATAATTAATATTTTAAACATAAGTTTAAATTTAAAAAGCTCATGAACATGGAAGCATTCGACGAATAAAGCTCGAAAGAACAAATGAGTCAGGCTTAGACAGGTAATTATAATAATCACACTCCTGTGAGTATAATTAATTTGTTTATATTCTTTACAAAAAGAGACCGCACAATATCAATACATATGACCAAACAAAATCCACACTCTTGCAATAAAACTTTTTATTCACGGTGGAAGCAAACAGATAAAAATCGAGTGGATAATAAACCTCACCTCAATCATCAATAGAAATAAAGACAAAGCTACGGCATTTTATTTTTTTGATTGTTATTCTTTATTGTATTTTACGGAAAATGACAGACAATATTGTGCGAGAGGAGATAAGGAGGCCATTATGGAAATTACGTAGTCCACTGGCTGTGGAGAAAGGGATAAGGGAAGGGTGGGTTTATCCCTTTGTGATGAAAGAATTTAGTACAAGTTGAATATGGCACGAGACATAAGCAATTTTGTCGAATCCACACCTCAATCATTGCTTCTATACATTATTTTCCATTCAGGGATATCCATATCTCGATTCAGATACATGTAGACAATATGGTTCAACTTCATAATGTTATTTTCCAAACTATAGTCCTTATTTCTAAAAAGATCGAAGATATTTTTAATAGTGATGGACTTATAATGATAATTGCAAAGATTATAGTAGTGGGGTACACAACTCACACATGGAAATAGTAGTGGGGTTTGAGATGGGAAAAAAAGTATGAGATTCATAAAATGCAAAGATTGATAGTATGGAAAGTAACACAGACGAAAAGTTCTGAATTTTGATGAAAAATAATGTTGCTTGATTTTGGCTGAGATTTTACTATTTTGGACCAATGCTAATGCATTGAAGATTAATAGAAAAGAAAGCTCAAATATGATTAACGAAAAGCATTTATAGGTAAAGTCGGTGAACAGTTGTGTCCCGTATTGAGTGGATGATGAAGGAATTCTACAAGCAATTTGAGTTAATTATTTTAATAACATAAAAAATCATGCCAAGTTGTTGCTGACGAACCCCAAGTAAGCTCAATGGTATAGAATATACTTTCTATATACTCTAGAACATGCAATCCATCATTGATTGAAATTTTTAATCTAGTTGGTTTGACTGGCTTTTTCAACCATTGAATCTTTAATCCTAAGGGTGTGTTTGATAGTAGAGATAAGCTCAAGATTAGATTATTAATTATAACTATGTTTAGTTATAATTAATAATATAATCTTGAGCTTATCTCTACTATCAAACACACCCTAAGCATCACAGCCTTCCAGTTCGATCCTTCCTTTTGAACGGAGTGTGCGGGCACCCAAACAATTATATTTAATTTTTCAAGAATAAATTCAACAGATGAAATCACACATGTTGTAACACCCCTTATTTGATAGGTAATTTCACAGAAAATCAGCGATGTCACAAGATTTTGACTAATGAATCATATCATTTTCACATATCAAATTCCCAAAATTCTTGATAATTCACATAACCCTATATTTTCGTCCTAGATTCCATTTCTAAGTTCAAAACATATAAAAAAATTCATTTACTCGTCCATTCACAAATGCCATTTTTCCGAATATTTAGCGTCTAAATTGCGACGTTCAATTTTCGTTTTGACAGCGACATTCTAGCATTAACTCACAATCATAATCATACTTAGTCATTACTATCTAACATAAGCAACATAATTTAAGTGTATCAACCTATGATTTTGGAATTTATAGGAAAATTCACCAAAATTCAAAAATAGGTTTTTCGTCATCGGAAAAATCCAATAAATTCACGTTAGCCCTAATTTCCGACGTAGATTCCAAATCCCCAATAAAAATAACCAACAGCTATAAGATCAAATATGGACAGAATTTCAGTACTTATAATACATCCAAGTATACTTCGATTTCGTCAATTTTCGTGTTCAAAACGCATTCTAAGGAGTTGAATAACGTATATCACAACCAATTCAAGCAAAAAATCAACAAAGCCCATAAAACCTAATCCAAAAGTTTCGTGCCTTACTCCAACAACAAGATAAGGGTTTAATTTATTCCAAACAACCATCAAAATCTAACCTACGCCGCTCCAAGAACACATAAACGTCAATATTTCGAAAATTAAACGGTTAAAACTTCACACCCAAAATTCTAAAAAAAAAAACCAGAATTTTTTAACATTATATTTCAGTAAATTTCGAGCTATTAAAATGGTATGAGTGAGTAGAGCTATCTTAATTTAATATGTTTGGCCCGATTGGAGAACCCGTACGTCGAAATATAGGCGAGAAATTGAAGAGGAAAACGCTTGAGTTCTTGGCTATGACAAGACTCATGGTTTCCAGCAAGAAGAAAGGTTGGTTTGACTTGGAAATGGGCCCAAATATCTAGAAAATATCATATAAATAATTGCTAACTTTTTAACTTTTTCTATTTTTTAAGTTAAAATGCATTATTTTGTCACATTTTATTTTCCTATCATATGAATTTATTTTGGAGATTTTTTTTCACTATAATAAAAAATTTAAATTCTAGTTTATAAAAAATTATTTTCGAGAAAAAAAAGGTCATCGGTTTTTCCTAAAACGTTATCTTTAATTACGTAAAAATCCCCCTTTTCAATTCTTAATTATTCTAATTACCACATTATACTTATCTCAGTCTTAATCTCATATAAGTTAATATATAATCTTTTTACTTAATTTTGTGCGTTAATTCAAGAAAATTCGCCCTAAATCGGGGAATTTCTGTATTGGAAAACTATTTCCGATTATGCGCTATTTTTGGGATGTTACAGTTCTACCCCCCTAAAACAAAATTCGTCCCGAAAGTTATCTATTCGAATAGATGAGGGTACTGTTGATCCATACTGGATCTTTTTTCTATCAATCTATCGACAATCACACATACTGGATACTTTTTCTTCGGCGATTTTGGTAGTACAAATACGAAATCCATAGTAATTTGATCCCATTTCCACTCAGGAATTGTAATAGGCTATAACAATCCTGAGGGAACTTGATGCTCAGCTTTAACCCGTTGGCATGTGAGACATTTAGCTACAAACTCACTAATGTCTCGTTTCATGCCTGACCACTAGTAGAACTCTTTTAAGTCCCGATACATTTTATTACTCCAGGATGCATTGAATATAAATTGTTGTGTGCTTCCTGAAGGATTTTCTTTTTCAGTTTAGCATTATCAGATACACATGCCCTCTTCTGGAAATATAAATACCCATCACAACTGATTTAGAAGTCCGTCACTTCTCCATTTCTAACTTGCTCGATGTTGGCCTTCAACTTGTCATTAGATACCTGCAAATCCTTAACTCTCTGTATTAAGATAGGTCTGACCCGTAATTCGGCTAGAAGGCTGCCGTCATTTAACATTTCCACCTGAGCATTCATAGCTCTTAATGCGACCAACAATTTCCTACTAAGAGCGACAACTACAACATTCACGTTGTCGGGATGATAGTCAATGACACAATCATAATCCTTGATTAGTTCAAGCCACCGCCTTTGTCTCAAATTAAGCTCCTTCTCTGTTAATAGATACTTTATACTCTTGTGGTCTGTATAAATATAACATTTCTCACCGTATAAGTAGTGACGCCATATTCTTAGTGCGAATACAATCACCGCCAACTCGAGGTCATGAGTTGGATAATTCTTTAATGCGGCTTCAATTGTCTTGACATAAGCAACAACTTTTCCTTCTTGCATTAAGACACAACCGAGACCTTCATGTGATGCATCGCTGGATATGGTATAATTTGCAGTCTCGGGTTGTATTAATACAGGTGCCTCGGTTAAAATTGCCTTCAGTTTTCCAAAAATGGCTTGGCATTCGTTACTCCAACAAAATGAAGTATACTTTTGTAATAATGAAGTCATCGGTTTAGCAATCGTTGAAAATCCCTTCGCGAATCTGCGATAATAGCCGGCTAAACCGAGAAAACTTCATACCCCAGAGACATTATGGGGTGACTTCCAATTCATAATAGCTTATATCTTCTTTAGATCAACTCTGATTTCTTCATTGGACACTACATGGCTCAAGAATGCTATCTTTGATACATTTACTCAATTTAGCATACAACCTTTTTTTCTCTCAATGTCTGCGGGACCATTCTCAAATGTTGCTCGTGATCTTCTTTGGTCTTTGAGTACACCAAGATATCGTCGATGAAGACAATCATGAACCTATCAAGATACGGCTGAAAGATCTGGTTCATGAGATCCATAAAGGCTGTTGGTGCATTTGTCAGTCCAAATGTCATATGACCAAAAATCCATAATGGCTATATTGTGTTCTAAACGCAGTCTTGGCTACATCTATATCTTTCACCTTTAACTGATAATATCCAGAACGAAGATCGATATTTGAAAATACACTCGCACCGTTCAGGTGGTCAAACATATTGTGAATTCACGATAATTGATATTTATTTTTAATTGTCACATTATTTAATTGTCGGTAATCGATGTATAACCTAATCGATCCATCCTTTTTTCCACGAACAACACGGGTGCTCCCCAAGGTGACACATTCGGTCTGTTAAAACCATGATCCAGAAGTTCCTGTAATTGCACCTTCAACTCTTTCAATTCTGCAGGGGCCATTCTATAGGGTGCAATCGATATATAGGTTGTTCCTGGTGCTTCTTCAATAGCAAATTCAACCTCTCGTTCAAGTGGTAGTCATAGTAATTCATCTGGAAAAACATCTGGAAATTCGCATACCACCGGTATATCTAAAAGCTATAAATCTATCACTCGAGCATCCAGAATATAGACTAGGTAATCTACGCAACCCTAATTCACGAATTTACTAGCCGAGGTAGCAGAAATCACATTTGAGAGAAAATTTGTTCTCTCGCCAACTACTAATACTTCTTGATCGTTATGAGTATAAAGAGTCAACCTCTTTCAACAACAAGCAACCATTGCTCGATATTCGGATAATCAATACATTATCAAAATCAAGTCAAACTCATGTAAAAACGATTCCATCAAATTCGTCGGGAAACAAAACCCCTGAATATTAATAGGTCATTTTTATATATACGATTCACGACTACTATTTTACTCAACGGATTAGACACCTCTATCATAAAGTCAGTCTCTTCTAAGGGTAGGTTGTTTTCTTCTATCAATTTGGAGTATATATAGAAATGCGTAGAGTCGGGATTGATTAAAGCAGTAACTGACAATTCAAATAACATAAACGTACAAATGATGACATCAGATGCGTCCTGCTCTTCCCAGGCTCTGACAGCGTAAGTACAATGTGGGGCACTCTGCTCGACTCTCGGGATAGACTCGGTAACTAATAGATGTTCTCTTCCTGTGACAGAACTCAGTCCTGGTCTCCTACCTCTCTGTGCAGCTGATCCTAAACCCTGTCTTGAGGGATGTACATGTGTGTCTCCCTATCTCTCAAGGTAGTCTCTCAAGTAATGATCTGTAGCATCACACCCGAAACAAGCTCCGGTGGCTCTCCAACACTCGTCTGGATGTCGTTTACCACATATCTCGCAAAGATGTAAACGATCAAATTTACCCTTACTAGCTAATGGTTGTGCTCTGCTATTTCTACTGAAATCCCAATTTGGTTTCTGTGTGCTGCCCAAAAACCAAGATGACGCCGAACAACCACCATTCTTGAACTTCTTTCCATATTGCTGTTGTGTTGCCCCAGATGTCTCGGTTGCCATTTTTCCTTATTTCTTTATATCTTTCTCGACTTCCTATTCTCTAATCAATTCTTTTGTATCTTGTGCCAATCCCGACAGCCTGGTAAGATCAGTCGTATCCACTCCCAGAAGTGTTATCTGAATGCGGTTGTTGAGTCCCTTCTCAAATCTCTTGCACATCTCATGATCTGTGGGTACCACTTCACGCGCATATCGGGCCAACAGTCTCAATTATATCTCGTACTCCAGAACTGTCATATCACTCTGGACTAAATGCAAGAATTCCCGTCTTTGTTCTTCCATGTAACGCTCGCCGACATATCTCTTACGGAACTCCTTTACAAAGTTTTATCATGTCAACCTTTCCAGCGCCGCAACCTGACCAATATTCGTCCACCACATATATGCCTTGTCTTTTAACAAAGATATGGCGCAATATAGCTTCTCATATGGTGTACAGGGCATAAATGTAAATATCATCCGCAGATGATCCTGCCAATACTCTGCTTTCGTCGGATCATCATCTTTCCCCCCATAAAACTCAGTAGCTTTGTATTTGTGTAACTTCTCAACTGGAGAAGTATGAGGGGCCAGAAATGCTCCCGCTGCATTGCCGAAGAGCGTTGGTTAACGTCTGAACTAATGCCTCTCACCCAGGAACTGGGACTTCAACAGAGGTTTGCGGAACTCCTTCCATAGGAGTATTTTTCGAATGCGAGCCCTCACTCGGTAAGTTCCTAGACTCATTTCAAACTTGACGTAGGCCTAGAATAACCTAAACCTAGGCTCTGATACCAAAATTTGTAACACCCCTAGCTCAGTACGTAATTCCACCGAATAAACGTTGTCACAAGGTTTGGGTAACGAACCATATCAAAATCACATATCAAATTCCTAAAATTCTCGATAATTTAAATAAGCCTTTATTTTTGTCCTAGATTCCATTTCTAAGTTCAAAACATGTAAATAAATTCAGTTACTTGGTCATTCACAAATGCATTTTTTCCGATTATTTAGCGTCTAAATAGCGATGTTCAATTTTCGATTTAAGAGCGACATTCTAGCATTAACTCAAAATCCTAATAATAACTAGCCATAACTATCGAACATAAGCAGCATAGTTTAAGAGTACCAGCCTATGATTTTGGAGTTTATAGGAAAATTCACCAAAATTCAAAAATGGGTTTTTCGTCATCGGAAAAATCCGATAAAGTCACGTTAGCCCTAATTTCCGACGTAGACTCCAAATCCCCGATCAAATTAACCAAAAAAATAAATAAACATCAATATAAACAAATGTGGGCAGAATTTTAGTACTTATAGCACGTCCAAGTACACTTCTATTTCGTTCAATTTTCGTGTTGAAAATGCATTCTAACTCGTCGAATAACGTATATCACAACCAATTCAAGGCAAAAACCAACAAAATCCATCAACCCTAATCCAAAAATATCGGTCCTTACTCCAACAACAAGATAGGGGTTCAAATTATTCCAAACAACCATAAAAAAAAACTAACCTACGTCGCTCTAGGAACACGTAAACGTCGATATTTCGAAAATTAAACGGTTTAATATTCATACCCAAAATTATCAAAAAATTCAGAATTTTTTAACATTATATTTCAGTAAATATCGATCTATTAAAAGGGTATGACTGTGTAGATCTGTCTTAATTTAATACGTTTGGCGCGATTGGATAACCCGTCCGTCGAAAAACAAGTGAGAAATTGAAGAGGAAAAAGCTTGAGTTATTGTCTATAGGGGGACTCACGGTTTTGGAGCAAGAAGAAAGGTTGGGGATGACTTCATAATGGGCCCAACTTTCTAGAATTATCATATAACTAAATGTTAACTTTTTAATTTTTCTAATTTTTAAGTTAAAATACATTATTTTGTCACATTTTATTTTCCTATAATATGAATTTATTTTTGATATTTCTTTTCACCATATTATAAAATTTAAATACTAGTTTAAATTATTTTTGAGAAAAAACTCAAACGTTAATGTCACCAGCTTTTTTTAAAATGTTATCTTTAATTACACAAGAATCCTCATTTTCAATTCTTAATTATTCTAATTACCAAATTATACTTATCTTAGCTCCTTAATCTCATATAAATTAATATCTAATCATTTTACTTAATTTCATGCGTTAATTCAAGGAAATTCGCCCTAAATCGGGGAATTTTCATATCGGAAACTATTTCCGATTAGGCCCTATTTTTTAAATGTTACAGTTCTAACTCCCTAAAAAATTCATCCCGAAAGTTACCTAGATGAGGGTACTGCTGTCTCATCGTTTCTTCTGGTTCCCATGTTACATCTTTGATACTATGACTTCTCCAAAGTACTTTTACCAGATGTATTTTCTTATTTCGCAAGTCATTAACCTCCCGAGCCAAAATCTAAATCGGTTCCTCTTCGTACGTCAGTTCAGGTTGCACATCAATAGATTCAACTTGTAAAATTTGGGAAGGGTCAGATCGATATCTCATCAACATCGATATATGGAAGACATGTATCTTGTCCAGTTCAGGTGGTAAAGCTAGTCTGTAAGCTACATGACCTATACGTTCAAGCACTTCTAAGGTCCAATAAATCTCGGAGTTAGCTTACCTTTCTTCCCGAACCGTAGCACCTTCTTCCAGGGTGAAATTTTCAAAAGGACTTTATCGCCGACATTGTATTCAATATCTTTTATTTCAAATGGGCATAGGATTTCTTTCTATCTGAAGCTTCTTTCAATTTATCACGTATTACCCGAATTTTTCTTCAATCTCACGAATCAGATCTGGCCAAATTATCATATTCTCGCTGAGCTTAGCCCAGCAAATTGGCATTCGACATTTCCGACCATACAACGCTTCATAGGGAGCCATTTGAATATTGGACTGATAACTATTGTTATAGGCGAACTCAATCAACGATAGATATTTCTCCCAGCCACCCTCGAAGTCAATAATAAAGCTTCAAAGCATGTCTTCCAATACTGAATTATTTGCTCTAACTGCCCATCAGTTTACAAATGGAAACCTGTGCTAAATTTTAGTTTAAAGTCCAAGGCCTCTTGCAACTTTTTCCAGAATCTTGATGTGAACCGTGGTCTCTATCAGAAATAATAGAAATTGGAATACCATGCAGTCGCACTATCTCATTAATATACATCTCAGCCAGCCTTTCCAAGGAGAAATCAGTTCATACTGGGATAAAATGAACCGATTTCGTCAATCTATCGACAATCACCCATACTAGATCCATTTTCTTTAAAGATTTTGGTAGTCCAGATATGAAATTCATAGTAATACGATCTCATTTCCACTCAGGAATTGTAATAGGCTGTAACCATTATGAAAGAACTTGATGCTCAACTTTAACTTGTTGACATGTGAGACATTTAGCTACAAACTCAGTAATGTCTTGTTTCATGCCTGACCATAAGTAGAACTCTTTTAAGTCCTGATACATTTTATTACTCCTAGGATGCATTGAATATAAACTGTTGTGTTCTTCCTGAAGGATTTCCTTTTTTCAGTTCAGCATTATCAGGTATACATACCATCTTCTGGAAATACAAATAACCATCAGAACTCAGTTCAATGTCTGTCACTTTTCCATTTCTGACTTGCTCGATCTTGGCCTTCAACTTGTCATTAGATACCTGTGAATCCTTAACTCTTTGAATTAAGATAGGTCTTACCAGTAATTCGGCTAGAAGGCCGCCGTCATTTAACATTTCTACCTGAGCATTTATACCTCTTAATTCCACCAACTATTTCCTACTAAGAGCGACAGCTACAACATTCACATTGTCGGGATGATAGTCAATGACACAATCTTAATCCTTGATTAGTTCAAGCCATTGCCTTTGTCTCAAATTAAGCTCCTTCTCTGTTAATAGATACTTTAAACTCTTGTGGTCTGTATAAATATAACATTTCTCACCGTATAAGTAGTGACGCCATATTCTTAGTGCGAACACAATCGCCGTCAACTCGAGGTCATGAGTTGGATAATTCTTTTCATGCTGCTTCAATTGTCTTGGGGCACAGGCAACAACTTTTCTTCTTGCATTAAGACACAACTGAGACCTTCGTGTGATGCATCGCTGAATATCGTATAATCTTTTTCGATCTCAAGTTGTATTAATATAGGTGCCTCGGTTAAAATTGCCTTCAGTTTTCCAAAATTGGCTTGGCATTCATCACTCCAACTAAGTGTAGTATACTTTTGTCATAATGAAGTCATCAGTTTAGCAATCGTTGAAAATCCCTTCACGAATCTACGAAAATAGCTGGCTAAACAAAGAAAACTTCATACCTCAGATACATTCTGCGGCGACTTCCGATTCATAATAGCCTCTATCTTCTTTGGATCAACTGTGATTCCTTCACTGGACACTACATGGCCCAAGAATGCTATCTCTGATAGTCACAATTCACATTTACTCAATTTTGCATACGATCTTTTTTCTCTCAATGTCTGCAGGACCATTCTCAAATGTTGCTCATAATATTCTTTTGTCTTCGAGTATACCAAGATATCGTCGATGAAGACAATCATGAACCTATTAAGATACGACTGAAAGATCCGGTTCATAAGATCCATAAAGGCTGCTAGTGCATTCGTCAGTCCAAACATCATACCAAAAATTCATAGAGGCCATATCGTGTTCTAAACGCAGTCTTGGGCACAACTATATCCTTCACCTTCAACTGATAATATCTGGAGCGATGATCGCTCTTTGAAAATACACTCGCACCCTTCAGGTGGTCAAACATATCGTCAATTCATAGCAATGGATATTTATTTTTAATTTTCACCTTGTTTAATTGTCGGTAATCGATGTATAACCTCCTCGATCCATCCTTGTTTTTCACGAACAACACGGGTGCTGCCCAAGGTGACACACTCGGTCTGTTAAAACCATTATACAGAAGTTCTTGTAGTTGCACCTTCAACCCCTTTAGTTCTGTAGGGGCCATTCTATAGGATGCAATCGATATAGGGGTTGTTCATGGTGCTACCTCAATAGCAAATTCAACCTCTTGCTCAGGTGGTAGTCCTGGTAAGTCCTCTGGAAACATCTAGAAATTCGTATACCACCGCTATATCTAAAAGCTATGAATCTATCGCTCGGGCATCTAGGATATAGACTAGGTAAGCTTTGCAACCCTTATTCACAAGTTTACGAGCCGAAGTAGCAGAAATCACATTTGAGAGAAAATTTGTTCTCTCGCCGACTACTAATACTTCTTGGTTGTTATGAGTATAAAGAGTCAACTTATTTCGACAGCATGCAACCATTGCTCGATATTTGGACAACCAATACATTCTCAAAATCAAGTCAAACTCATGGAAAGACGATTCCATCAAATTCGCCGAGAAACAAAATCCCTGAATAATAATAGGGCATTTTTTATACAAGCGATTCACCACTACTATTTTACCCAACAGATTAGACACCTCTATCATATAGTCAGTCTCTTCTAAGGGTAGGTTATTTTCTTTTATCAATTTGGTGAATATATAGAAATGCGTGGAGCTGGGATCAATTAAAGCAATAACTTACAATTCAAACAACATAAACGTACCAATGATGACATCAAATACGTCCTGCTTCTCCTGGGGTCTGACGACATATATACGAGCTGGGGCTCTCTGCTCGGCTCTCGGGGTAGACTCGGTAATTGATCGATGTTCTCTTCCTGTGACAGAACTCTGTCCTGGTTTCCTACCTCTCTGTGCAGCTGATCCTTAACCCTGTCCTAAAGGATGTACATATGTGTCTCCTTGTCTCTCAGGGCAGTCTCAAGTAATGATCTGTAGCACCACACACAAAACAAGCTCCGGTGGCTCTCCAACACGTGCATGGATGTCGTTTACCACAAGTTTCGCATAGAGGTAAACGATTCGATTTACTCGTACTAGCTACTGAAGTGGTTGTGTTCTGCTGTTTCTGCTGAAATCCCAATTTCAGTTTTTGTGTGCAGCCCGAAATTCGAGATGATGCCAAATAGCCACCCTTCTTGAACTTCATTCCATATTGTTGTTGTGTTGCCTCAAATGTCTCGGTTGCCCTTTTTCCTTGTTTCTTTTTATCTTTATCGGCTTCCTATTCTCTAATCAATCCTTTTGCATCTTGTGCCAATCCCAACAGCCTAGTAAGATCAGTTAAAGTGTTATCTGAATGCGGTTGTTGAGTCTCTTCTCAAATCTTATGCACATCTCACGATCCGTGGGTACCACTTCACGCGCATATCAGGCAAACCGTCTGAATTATATCTCGTACTCCAGAACTGTCATATCACTCTGGATTATATGCAAGAATTCTCGTCTTCCTTCTTCCATGTATCCCTTGCCGATATATCTCTTACGGAACTCTTTTACAAAGGTTTCTCACGTCAACCTTTCTGTCGCCGCAACCTGACCAATATTCGTCCACTACATATATGCCTCGTCTTTTAACAAAGATATGGTGCATTGTAACTTGTCCTCTGGCATACAGAGCATAAATGTAAAGATCATCTGCAGATGATCAAGCCAATACTCTGCTTTCGTCGGATCATCATCTTTTTTCCCCTAAAACTCAATAGCTTTGTATTTGTGTAACTTCTCAACTGGAGAAGTTTGAAGGGCCTAAAATGCTCCCACTGCATGTTGAAGAGCGTTAGTTAACGTCTGAACTAATGCCTCTCGCCCAGGAACTGGGACTTCAGCAGAGGTTTGGGGAACTCCTTCCATAGTAGTATTTTTTCGAGTGCGAGCCCTCAAATCTACTTATTTTGAAGACCTTCAGACATACCTATGCAAAAATCAAGATTAGCGGCTATATCAAGTCACTAATAAGATACACATTCCTATGTGGCATGTCCCTAGACTCATGTCACACTCGACTTAGGCCTAGAATCACCTTAACCTAGGCTCTGATACCAATAATTGTAACACCCCTTACTCGATAGGTAATTCCACCGAATAAGCGTTATCACAAGGTTTGGTTAACGAACCATATCATATTCACATATCAAAATTCTCGATAATTCATATTAGCCTTTATTTTTTTCCTAGATTTCATTCCCGCCTTAGCCGGGGTCTTGAAACTTTGTCGAATCTGCGGTTGGTTCAGGTTGTCTATTAGCTGGGTTATTTTACTAAGCTTGGCTGCGTCAGCAGCCTCTAGGTTTAAAGAGGAGAAACAGGACTTTTTCCAATCCCTCAGAACTGGAACCTAAGTTCAAAACATGTAAATAAATTAATTTACTTGGTCATTCACAAATGCCCTTTTTCCGATTATTTAGCGTCTAAATTTTGACGTTCAATTTTCATTTTGGGAGTGACATTCTAGCATTAACTCACAATCCTTATTATACTTAGCCATTACTATCTAACATAAGCAGCATAGTTTAAGTGTATCAGCCTATGATTTTGGAATTTTTAGGAAAATTCACCAAAATTCGAAAATGGGTTTTTTCTTCATCATAATAATCCGATAAAATTTCCGACGTATATTTGAAATCCCCAATCAAATTAACCAAAAAAAACAGCATCTATATGATCAAATATGGGCAGAATTTCAGTACTTATAGTACATTCAAGTATACTTCTATTTTGATCAATTTTCATGTTTAAAATGCATTCTAACTCGTCGAATAATGTATATCACAACAATTCAAGGCAAAAATCAACAAAATCCATCAACCATCACTACAAGAAAAACGCTCATACACTACATTACGGTTTTTCGAAAAAACCGTAGTGTTTTGTTATAGACTACGGTTTTTCGGACCAACCGTAGTCTATGAGCGTCTTTTTTTTTCCTATAGACTACGGCTGTGCGAAAACTGTAGTCTGTACTGTAGTGCATGATTATCAACCACTACGGTCTTTAAAAACCGTAGTCTATGAGCGCACTTTTCTGTAAAGGACTACACTTCTGAACTACGGTTTGTCTAACCGTAGTGTATGACCGCACTTTTCTATAGAATGTACTAAGCTTTCACACTACGGTTTGTCTAACCGTAGTATATGAGCGCGTTTTCTCCAAAGACTACGCTTCTACACTACGGTTTGTCTAA